>JAPMOB010220476.1:0-15380 GCA_029875015.1 Lepomis gibbosus | reverse complement strand
TTTCTTTAAACCCGGTTTTCATTTATATTTGTTACTCCTCGCTCCACCTCTGGGCTTGAGCCATGGGAGGACGTAACAATACTGAAAGCAGTGTTTTGCAGCAGCTTCCATCTGAGGCCCTGTTGCCATGGAGACAAGCACAGGATGCAGAAATATGAGTATTTGCCAGCAATCTGTATCCAAAGTCTAAACAGGATAAGCGGTTATAGATAATGGATGGATGGATGATCCACATGGTCCTTTTTTAACAAAAAAAGCATAACCTCCATGGATTAATTTGAAATTAATTGGATTGAACTGTTTTTCTGGAGTGCGAAACACTTGCACACACATGCACACTGGTAATGACAGACATGGAGATGTTTATGAAATAAAAAAATGTATGTGTTTGTCCTGCGTTTGTGTATTGCTTGTGCATTTCAAAAGACAACATGAGTAAAAATTATTATTGAAAGAAACTGACATGACCAGAGGAATTACAAAAGGAAGAGAGAAAAATATGAAAGACAAGTTCGACAATCACCATTATCATATTTACAAAACAGACAAAACAGTGTTTCTGTTATGGTTTTGCCATTTATTTGTTTGGGTTTTTGGAATGAATTATATTATAGGTGCAAAAAATGCTATTTTCAAAATATATGTACGTCTTTCCTAGTAGCCTGTAGTACTTTATATGCATATTGTGCTGTGTCACATTACTACTGTAATTGCTTAATGGCTTGCGCTTATCAAACAGCATGGCAATCACAAATCACAGTCACGGTCTTGCAGAAGGGATTTCATTTCATATTTACATTCTGATGCCAGAGCATTGTTTAAAACAAACAGTTTGAGGAATACACAGGTACCTCACGACCAGATGTGTGGGTGACTCCCACAGTCACAGTCATAATAGCTGGCCATACATTCAGTTTGGAGAACATGTGGATTCAGGGCAGTGAAACCAGATGACGCTTATGTAACAACGTGGTTATGTCAGAGTTCATAATACAACACACTGCACCTACAGTATTCCAGGTGAAAGATGGCAAGACCTATCTGCTGCAGCAGCTCTCTGTGGTGACTGGGTGCCCTTTACATGCCCAATTTTGTTCTGGGAGATAAAAAATGAAATACTCAGAAAGACAATAAACAACAAATTATTTAATGTTTAATGTACATTTAAATATGAAGATAACTGGGATCTATTATCATAATGCCTGCTTTCTTAATAAAATCTTCTGCATCCATGTCTGAGGCCTTGTCAGATTGACTCTTGCTGTCTTTTGGACACCAGTGAAGATGCCCAATTTGTCAGTTTCTGCTTTTGTTAGAGAGATCTGGAACGAGTGACCTTCGTGCGAATGTCAAGAGAATCCAAGATGCTCAGAAACTGGTAATCAACATGTGACTGCGGCCTCCTGTGGTTTGGAAACATGCTCACACACATGATCACATGTGTTCAAAGCTTAGATCAGCACTCTTATGGAATAAATAGTGTCCCAAATGTATTGTAGCTGTGTGGAAATGTTTGAATGCATCTGAGTATCAGAAAAACCCAAGATTTACAGGTACGGATCGATTCTACGGGTACAAAACAAACCAAGTACTTTTGTCCCCCACTTGACATGTTCTACTGAATAACCAATGGGGATCATGTGATTATCCAATCAGGAATATCAGTTCACCATCCAATCACAGATTCTGGATTTTCACAAGTACAAAACTGTTCCACACATTCAAACATTTGAATGTACAAGTACAAAACATTTTCACAAGTGCAAAACTTTTCTACACAGCTACAATACATTTGGGACGATATACACTGTCCTATTGAACCCACCCAGATCATCCCCCCAGCACTTTTTGTAATTCGAGGCACTATAAAACCCTCCAAAACCCATTCAAAACATGAAAAGAGTAAAGGGTTCCGCAAAGATATAAAATATCATAAAGAAAGAAAAGAAAAGCATTTGGTCGTGTGTGTGAACATTTGTGTAACTCCTCGCTGCTAATTTTGCATTACTATACCCAACAGCCTAATATTTTTTGTGCACATTTATGACTATATGCTCAATGACCTTTGTAGTTTTTGAAAAACCTATTTTATTGACCGAGTCTATCCTTAAAAAACTTCTGGCAGTCTGCTAGGCTATGAATAAGGTTTACCTAGACTTTTGTAGGCCACATTTTGGCCTTTGATGTGGCTTCAAAACTGACATCCACAGAAAGGTTTGGTCTCATCTTGAACCGGAGAATCAAAATTCCTTACCCATTATGTTATGTTATCTTCGTTGCCATCTTGACTGCGAGGAAGGCAGGAGGGGCAGATAAGTGTGATTCAACTTTTCTTTGTTTGGGAAGGAAGAGGGAGGAAGGGGTTTTGTTTTGTTTGTTACAACAAAATAAATAAATAAAAATGTTTAAATTCCGAAATTTGGACTTATCGTCCCATTTATTGTTTATTTATTAAGTTTATACAGTTAGGCAAACCCAGAAACTCAAACTCAAAAACATGTTAGGTTTTTGAGTCAGTGCCATTGACCAGATAAAGACTTGGTCCCCGGGCACTGCACAGCAGCTGCCCACTGCTCCATTGAGGGATGGGTTAAAAGCAGAGAACGAATTTCACAACATTACCTTAGGACACTCGGTTACAATACTATTACACTAATCTATGCATCTTATAGAAAACTTAGACCATACTATACTACACTATACAAAAAACTTACTCCACCTTGATTCCTCTACTCTCATGTGCACGCTTGACATACAGCCTGCATGGCACTCCCTGCTCCCACAATGCCCTGGACCAGGCTGAGATATGCACTCTACTGAGTGCATTTTTCTAGTTGATTAGGTTTTTGTATGTCAATCATTGATCACCATGCATCAGGTGACATCCCTCCTTAAACCTGCCACTAGATGGCATATCAATACAATGCTGCTCAGCAGTTACAGATCAAACCACAGTTGAATGCAACACGCCACAAATCCTATGAGAAACTATAAAAGCTTTGGTTTGGTAACTCTCCTCCAGTCTTGCCAAGACACAAACAAGCCAATGGATGGTTGAGAAAATTACTCAGTCAGAAGAGAATTCACAAAACTAGGAACTAGGAAGAAAAAAAGAATGAAAAACGCATGGTTAGTTTTTGTCCATAATATAACATTGTGCTCTTTATACAACTCAGCTAAAATCTCTGATGCATCCTTTTTACCCTTTTCTGTTTATTTTCCAGACAGATGGCACTTTATAGAGAGAAATGAGTCAGCTTATATATTTGTTCGTTTCAAAGCAATATTAAGACATTAAGAGTTCCACTTCACCAGTTTTATCTGTCTTGGTTGAGCCTAGAGCTAAGTGAGTCACAGTGACTGACAAACGCATGATGCTTAAACGTGACCGAACGGTGAAACGAGTAGCTGCTGATATCATTTTAATTTCGATGTCTGAATAATTGAGTTCTGTGGAATGGGCATGTGAGGTATGGCATAATTAATAATCTGCTGGGCTGGTTATCATTCGTATTCTGTATTAGCATTCAGCACAGAGTAAATCAGTCTGTTTGACATGTCTGTGTTATGCACATATTACATTTACTTTGCTTTACCATCAAATGGATATTGAATAGGGATGTTATTGTTAAATTCCATGTATACATCTTAGCAAACACAGTTGGATTTGTGAAGTAATCTTCATATAGAACAAACAATAAGAAAGAAAAAGTTTCAGCCTGGCAACAGCACCTTATTAACAGAACAGGCAATGTTGTTGCTGGTCAAACAACAGGAGATCACCCAACATGGCAAACCCAGTTCTGAAAATCTTCTACAGCCATATCTGCACATGTAGCTGCTGTAGTTTGCAGAACAGGTATACACTTGTGGATCGTAGTCATAGAGCTTCCATCTCCAGGCAGTACATACAGTGTAATTTGGAATACAGTTCCCTATCTCATGCATGCATAAAACATACTTTTCATTTAGTGTACTAATGGTCCACTTGCAATACTGTACTGCAGAAATCATTGTGCACTGTATGCAATACTGCAGAGAGTAGATTTGTCACCTATTCTCATTTTTGGAAAGTCTGGATGCTGCTGTGACCCTTCTCAAGTTCGGTTGTACTCTGTGCCCAGGGAACAGAGTGCAGAGCACAGGTCTTAAATCTCATCAGAGTTTATTAGCTGTCCTTGATTTTGCTCTTCCTCTTCCACTTAATGTATTAAGTGTGTATGTGTAAGTCAGAGAAGTTCACTTTTTCAAAACTCTTTTCACAGTTCTCTTTACCAACATGCAGCTCAGCAACAGTTCATCTCACATCCAAAAGCACAAATGCAACAAAATACACCACATACAGGTCTCAGGATGAACTCAACTTACCCAATATGTATAGTGACCATAAAACAAGATTCCCCTACAAAAAATAACATTCACAGAGATGAATAAGAAATACTGCAATATGCTTCAATATGTTTTTTATTTTTGCAATTTTTGCATAGAGTAAATCCAAGTGCACAAAATAAAACAAAAGTAATTCTAGTAATGCATAACTAAATAATGATATATATTCACTTGCTACAGATATAGAAATACAACAGTACTAGTCAACACTGCCTTTTGATTTCTCATTTTCAGGTTCTCATCCACATAGTGCCTTATCTTATCTTGGGAAATAACCTTTTTGCATGTCTGATCCATCCGTGGAAATGCAGATATGCAGATATGTACCTACCTATGTATCTGGCTGGTAGTGATAAACTTTCCACCTCCATGAAGAAAAGAATTCCTCTGGGAAGAGAAATGGTGAGTAGTGTGGAAAGAAAAGTGACACGATCCTGGGATGGGGTGTAAACCAATATGTGAAACGTCACATCATCCTATACAATTACATAATGTTTCAGATTCTGCCTCACTATCACCCTTTCTCCACTGGGAACAAGTCTTTCATAGAGTGCAATTAGGAATTTATGCTTTTTCAGTTTTTAAAATTCTTTATGTTTTTAAGATACATATTTGTTAAAAACATAACAGTTTTGACAAGTGTGTGTAAACATGTGCAATATGGAGTGTAAATATGCAGAGTTTTGAAAGTGGTTGACTTTCAGTTCATGCAATTTGAAAGATGAGTTATTGAATGCATTTTGTGTAAAAGCAAATGAAAAGTGATCAACATTTTAGTCCACATGAAATGAATGAAGGTCATACAATTATTATTGACAGTTTGAGATTTGCTGTTCAATCTTATTTTGCTGTCATACCTTACTTATTCTTCTTCCTGTATACAGTTATGCTCAAAGGTTTACATACACTGGCAGAATTTTTTAAATCTTGGCATATGAAAATATGACTTACACATGGTATATATTACCAATTCTCCAATGTAGAATTAAGCTGAGTAGAGCAAAAAATACAGCTGGCTGAGTTTGTTTTTCTTTATTTGCTTCTTATATTTTGTCACCACCCCATTTCCTATGTTCTATTTTCACTAAATTACACCCTCAACAAAATAGCTTGTAGCATTACCTGTGACCATATACCTGTAGCTGCAAGCCAAAAAGAAGTCAGAGTGTACAGAGCTTTTGCCGTCACTAAGAGTGACACAAACACAATCAAAGTGACCTTAAAGTGTCTAAAGTGTCTTTGGGAGGAAGCGAACAGTGAAAATAGCAGAAAAAGGATATTTGTGTTATTAAATGTCATAGAAAGTGACTGTCTCTTATATATTGGTGCACATGGATTGTTTTTCCTTTTCTTTAAAAGGCAATGAAGACCAACATATTTGTATCACATAATGAGGACTTAGTACCTGCAACATTTCTCTGAATAAAAGCCCTCAGTCAGTATGACAGTGCTGTTTTAGTTTGTTTTTGTGCTGTCTAACAAGACAATGGTTTCTTATTAAGGACACATATAGCCTTCATATCAGTGAGACATAGTTAAGCCATACATTGCAGGTTTTCGCTTGACTGATCTCAAAAGACCTGAGTGCAAAACTCCCTGAAGGAGTATTTTTTGTGCTGATGGGTAATTCGTTACTTTTTAATGCCTCAGCAACATAACCAAAATGAGGTGTTTTGAAATAGTGGGTTCTGCCAGACACAAACAAGTGCCAGTGGAGGGCAGTGGGAGCAGTGTGTGTAGTGTGCTTTGATGGGGTAAGAAGAAAAATACTAATGGTTTTAAGAGTGTAATGTAGGGCATGGCAAACAATGTGGCTTTATGTCTTGACCAGTAAGGAATTCACTTGTAAACACTAAATGGAAATATAAAAACTGTGGACCACAGATATTTCATACTGGGTAAAACTGGAATGACACCTACTTGGTCCAACCAACTTCAACTTATTGAACTCTCTATGCACGTAACCCTGACGCAGAGTATAAATCAAGCTTTAGTGTTTAGAGCTTTGTGCTCTAATAAAGAGAGCCACAAAAGACCCCTGTATGATGTAACTCATATGTTGCAACACTATATAATTTTGTTTCCTGTATCACTGATTGGAGAAGAGGTCTTCATTGATCACACTTTTGATTATTGGATAGGAATGATGGAATTATGTTTTTGTCGATTGTGATGGGTAATGTACAGGTCGATTTTTTTTGTCTAATATTAAAACAGTGAAATGAACAATTATAAATTACTATTACCACACTTTAAAAACTCTTACATTGTTTGATCTGTTTGGGGCCTTGTACTTCTGAAACACTGCATCATACTGTTGATTACTATTGATTAATAGGACCATGGTGACAGAAGTAAAACTGTAAATTGGAGAGACTTAAAAGTTGCATAAAGTCACAAAATAGCATTATAAAAGAGTTTCTACAAGAGAACAGACATATGGTGGAAAAGTTATCAGCAAACAAACAGCAAAATTAGGTAACCAGTGAATGCAACATGTTACAGATCAATTTTAGTATTTAACAGTGTTTCTGAACACGAACATCAGAAAAAAATGGATGCCATAATAATATGTGGCATAAGCAATATCCAGGGGCAATGGACCCCACTGAAATCTGATTGGCCCCTGCAGTGCTACTGTTCCCTTCAGAGGCCTTTATTGCCAGAATTTTGAAAGTTAGGGGAAAAATTGGGATCACCATAGGCATAGAGATTGGTGTGGCCTTGTACCTGTCCTACCAAATAAATAACATTGCTGTGTGGTGTTTGCATTCGTTTTTAAGTTGATTTGCTGTTAGGTAGGTTTTGTGGTTATTTACATGTATAAAAAGTCAACAGAATATAAAAAAATAAGTGTTGAATACTCAAACTTTCCTGGGAGTTTGTTTGTCCAGCAGTTAATTAAAACATAACATCTCTCTCTCTCTCTATATATATATATATATATATATATATATATATATATATAGATATAGATATAGATATATATGTGTGTGTGTTTGTGGACAATCCATCCACAAACATATAGTCTGGTTTGTTGTAATAGTAAGATCATTGTCCTCTAGTAGTGGCAACAGGGTTTTGGAGAAGTCTCCAGGTGGGTGTGGTTAAAAAAAAAAAAGCTCTGTTTTACAATTAGGGAATTGTCTAGATTTTCATGCCACAGTGAAATCAATAGCAGCCAATAACTGCCCCCTGGAAGTAAGTGTAATGAAATTTATTGTATTCATTGGTCTAAAAGATGCAAAAGCAGAAGTGTGTTTTTTTTACGGCGAACATATATCTTACTTCCTCTGTCTGGCACGTGATGCCTTTAAAATGGTATGCACATGTATCACACACCTTCCTTGCATGTGCAAATCTGATTAGGACTTTCATTATTTACTCCCACCTCATCATCGACCTCTTTTACTCTTGCTATCTGGACTGCTGTCAGACATTTAGACAGACGGCTTTTGTTGCAGTCTGAAACACAACTTCCATTTTTTAAATCCTATTGAACAGCAATTCTCAGTGTGAAACTTTCCATTAAAGAGCACCTTTTCTCATTATATGATTCATTATGTGTTTTAATGAGTTTAACGTAATGGCGGGGTTCGCCCAAAAGACTTTTTTGACCACATCTTTAATTCTCAATGTCATATTCAAAAGTACAGTACGAGTATACAGAAACACACGCAAGTACAAAAGTTCACCTTCACAGTTGCTCAATGGCCTGGTAGATGATGCTAGTACAGTCCTCAGATGACCACAAGCACTGCAAGTGTCCTATCTGTTTCCTCACGTGACACATATCCGTTGTTTAGTGACTCTTCTGAGCTAGTGACTTGACCCACCTATGTGTGTATGTGTGTGTCAGTGTATGCAGACATTTGTACATGCATAATGTGTTCTGAATGTACGGTACTGAGTATGAGGCTTTTTGAGTGTCGTTGCAATGGTATGCCACTGAGATTGGCAGACTCACGTGCCTGTGATGAATAGGGCCAGTCCTACTGCAGCTTTATGGTAACTTAGCACTTTGCTAAAAAAAAAAAGGTTAAACCAAGCTGATAAAGGGACTCATTCGTACTAGGAAGTGCAAAGATGTGAAACCTTTTAATCTTTACTGATGAGAATCCACATTGACAGTAAAGAAAAGTAACTAGCAAAATCCGGGCCTCACCTCTCCTTTGACAAACCTGATTCAGACGTTAGTTGTCTAACATACAGTAAAACATATTCACTAGCAAGGACCATGCCACAACAATATGTAATTTAGAGGTTTAATGAAAGTTTGTAATGTATAGGTGATAACGCATGAATGTATCTAGAGGGGGAAAGGTGATGATGGAAGAAGGAAGTTGTCAGAAAGGCTGGTCTGGTAGAGGAGCGGGCAGAGGAGAATCAGGTTCCATCTCAGAAATGTTTTAACCCGTGCTTTTTACTGGCAACCCAAACCGGTACCTAGATAAGACATGAGAGAGGTGTGCACCAGATTGAATAGGAAGGGATGAGGGTAGGGATGACTTAAAGTGGGATAAAGGGATGAAGAGACGAGGAGAGGAGGGATGAGAGTTTAGCATCCAACCACCTTTTCAGCAGATGGTGTCTGAGCGGAAGGGCTTCTTGGAAGAGGGTTCCACCTGTGCTTATAGAACTAGGGTTATCGCAACCTCTGTAATACATTTAAAGTTATTTAATGTTTCCTCCTTACTTACTTGATCCTCACTTGAACCAGAGATCATTCTGTTCCGCCATCTTGCAGGCCGTCCTAAAGCTCTTATTTGTGCTCAGAGGATTTAGAAACAAGGAGGGATCTCTGAGTGGCCATGATCTGACATGCAAGAGAGTAACCTTCACAGAAGTCTTTTACTGGCCGACACACCATCTTATTAGATATCAGTTATTGATTGCACTGCAGCTGATTGGACTGATCTGATATATTGTTCTTGTTCTTCTTGTTCTTCTCTTATACTTCTTGTTCTCTTATAATTGATTTGTTTCTGAATTGCAATCCATTTAAAAATATGTTCATTGCAGGTCTAAAAACAAAAGAAGCCCAAACCACTTTATTTATGATTCTTTATTAATATTGTTAATATTGTTATTTGTTATTTCTCCCATTAAGTTTTATTATAGATACAACAGGCTGCTATTTCAATATAGATTCAACAGAGAGCATTGTCTGTCAGCAAGAAACCCTTCCTCCATCATTCATTAAAGGATGTCTCTGTGTATATGTGTGGGTTTCTTCTCTTCTCTCATGGTTTGCTGGGATTAAAGCCAGTGTGTTTTCCCATAGAAGAGATTAAAGTGGCTAATCATCTGGGGGGCCAGAGAATTATGATTACAATAGCTGCTTAATTAGGTCTTCGGGTCATCAACACAAACGCCCAATAGGAAGCTGTATTTGTTTTTTATGAAATGAAATGAGATGAGACCTTTTAGACACTGCTGCATCAAAAAGCAGACTTTAAAAAAGATCCTTTTTCATCAAACGGGGCTAGATGAAATGAGTTGAGAAGAGGTTGGATGAAATGAGATTATATGAAATAAAATAAGATGAGATGAAGAAAAAAAGATCAGATAAAACAACATGAGATGAAGTGAGATCAAACAAGATAATGAAATGAAAATAAAACAAGATGAGATGCAATGAGATGAGAGGAGGTGAGATGATAAACCAAGATGAGATGAAAAAAGACAAGACTAGATGAAATGAGACAAGATTTGATAAAAGGAGATGAAAGGAGACGAAACAAAACAATACGAGATGAGATGAAATGAGGCAAGAAGAAAAGAGATGATAAAGGTCTTTGCAGCAGGTTACAGGATGTTTTGGGTGTGCAGGGACATAAAATCCAGGTGAAAATTGGTTTGATAAAATATACTTTTTACTGCATAACAGAATATTCATCTCCACATATACATAACATCCTTGCAATCATTCATATAAAAAAAGCCTTTGTTCATATATTAAACAATAAAACCAATTTTTAAAAACTCAAACAGATCAAGCCAATAATCAGAGTTAGCATGCTGAACAGAAAAAAATGTTTGTATGTGCCAATGTATAAGTCCTCTATGACCATGTAAAGTACTTTAAACTGTTCAAAGTGTATACAGTGAAATGGCATTTGAATACATTTGAGAAGGTTGTGGAACCCTGCTCCATTTCAGTGGGTGCAAACCCTCTGTAGTGCATTAAGTCCCTAAGTCAGTCATGGCTGTACATGCTGTCTAAAAGTCCTAAAAGCAGATATGTGATTGAAGTGATTTGTTCCATGACAGCAGACTAGATTTTGTCTTGTAGAAAAAGCTGGAGATGAAGTGTATTTAGTCAGCAGCAGATGAGGTGACTGGAATCAGCTGTGCTATCCATAATTTAATCACAGTAAGTATGGACATTTACTACAGGACTAGGCAAATATTTTCAAGTTGCTTTCTTAGCACTTAAAAGTAAGAAAAATACATGTACTATGTTTGTCCACCCTGTCAAAGAAATATGATCCTTGATGGCCAAGTGTGGCATGGATGGGTGATTATTGTATGAAATAAGAGATGATTTTCTGGATGGGACCGAAATTTACCTTGGGATTTCAACCAAAAAAAAAACTTTCTCAGGAAAGGATCAAATTCACCAACCTCTGAGATAATAACTGCCACTCACCAGATGCTTCCTGATAATACTGATGCTACTGGGAGAAGAAGTATTATGTCTAATTATCAGGTCTTATTCCTTAAAGAGGATAGGCATGAGATTATTTTCCCCTCAGTGCTGGTGCACACAGGAGGCCAAGGATAATATGTAGAGAGGAGACCAGGATGACCAGGAAGCCAACACATCTGAAACTACTGACTTTGTATCAGAGGGTAAAATTAGAAAGCTAAATCAACATGATTGTTGGTGGAGAACATAGCCTTTTTACCTTTTGGGGTATTTGTTTGTATTTGCTCTGTCTTCCTTTTGCCGCAGTTAAACAGGGACAAACACACATCTAAGCACTGCCAGTGATCAGTCAAAGTTACATGGCAATGCATAATTTATGAAGCATCACCAAGGCCACCAAGCAGCCAGTGTACTCAGATCAAAATCCAAACTGGTGTTCTCAATGACCATATGGCAAGACTTCGAGCAAAAATAAAAAGCCATCGAACTTCAATTGTTGCCACGTGTGCCTCCACATCCCAATGTCACAAGTTGATGTGCTTTTGCCACGTGGCCTTGGGGTGCACATTTCCAATTTATCTGGTTATTTCCACCTTGCCTACACAGAGCAGTTGTTTCACCATGAAAAATCAATTCTAAGCGGGAAATAATTCAGTCTTCAGAATTAACCCCCCGAAATGCACATGGTTACGCCAAAACTGTTTTTTTTTGTTTTATCCAAACCATTGCAAGAACATTAGTACAATACATTTGTTGATTACAGTTTGCTGTACATTCTGTCCTCAACTGCAGTTCCGTTAGGACAACTTTCATCAAAGACTGATATGGCAAAGTTATATTTGGCAATATTGCTCTGTTATGGGATCCCCCTGCCCATCCATGTGCCTACGTGGAAAGCACAAGGCAGGGAGAGCACACCTCTCTGCCCATCCATGTGCATACGTGGAAAGCCTGAAGCAGAAAGCTGCAGTAAAGAACCCCTGTACAGAACACAGCAGGCATGCAATTTACATATTTAATCATAGAGGGAAGGGAACAGCAGCAAGCTGCCTGAACTGCATCTGTGTGGCTCTATCCGCGCACAACAGCATGATGCCCAGAACGCGACATATGCGGCAGCCAATGTTAGCACGTTTGAATCTATTCGGCCAAATTAATTCCCTGATATGCTTCAGATAATGAGACATTCCCTATCGGCCATACTTATCGGATCGATAATTATTGTGCATCCCTATCAGATACAGTCTGAAAGGTGGAGCTGGGGTAGCGGTGGGTTATGAGCTTTGCGTAGCAAGCAGCGAGGACAGGCAGGTAGCAGCTTAAATAGACGCCTTGTCTGGAATTTGCCAATGAATGCTAAGGGAGGAATCAGCTGAGCTGTGAGCTGATGTGCTGCTGATGATGGCTGCTATAGCAGATATCCTGGAATGAGCGGAGATTGACTTTGTTGCCTGCCTGAACTAACGCTATGCTTGATATATTCTTCATCAGATCATGATGATCTGAATTAAAAAAAAACCACAGTAGTGACCCAAATGAAAATGAAAAACTTCAGACACAAGTATTTGGACAAGGCTGAAAAATCCATTCCATCTCTCCAAAGCCATGTCTTTTAGATTGTAATTGGGAAGGCTCTTCTTCAGCTGCTGGTCCTTTGTTTACACATGCCTGATGCTCACACTCACAGTTTATGAAGGCCTGTGTCCATGGCTTCTTCTGAAAGCCTTTTCCCTCAGGCTGACTCTCAAAGTGAAAGAACAAAAGAAGAAGAAGAATATAAGAATGATTTGAATATCTATGCATCATAGAAAGCAGTCCCACATCTTAGACAGTGGCTGAGTAAGATTTATTTACTTGATAAAATACAGTGTTTCCGCTACATGCACTACCGCAGATAGACACAAGACACAAAAGACAAACATGAACAGTCGTGTCTATAATGATTCTGAGGTCACATTAAGAGGGTTTTAGGGGGTGATGCCCAAAACATGCTGTGCCATCACTGTAAAATCACTGTGGAGTAACAGAACCAACCAAATTACTTTCTCCAGATCTAAAGGTTGTAGATCCTCCAGTAGACTGAGCTTTGGCTGTTGGTTATTTATTATCTGCTCTAGCTTTTCCACATATTTGTTCAGAGATATGGTGACAATAACGGCCCAGTATGATGTGAAATTACATATTGTTCATTGGAAAACATAAAATTTTCTTGGGGGAGGACACCCAAGCCCCCCAACCAACACCAAAACATTCATCTAAAGTTCACATTAAACTGGGAAAACACTGGAGGAAACACTGAAATTGGCTATATTTTTGTTTAAATGTTTTCGTTTATTGTGTTATATTTGTGCAACCTATGTAATAGGTTTGCAAAGTGAAAAAGCCCAAAGTCTACCATCTCCCACAAAAAACACTGCTCTGAACTGCCTGAAAACAGCTTGTTTGTAGTCCAGGGCTTTCCCTTACATCCCTATAACAACAAAATGCGCATTATAATGCTCAACAAGCAGGTAGTCTGACATGCCCTCAAAAACACCGGTGGAAAATACACTGAGTTGCAGCACACAGTGACGAGACGTCTGCCTGCTGCCTCCCCTCTCCCTTCCAAACATTAGCTATCCTCCAGGCAGTCAGTAGAGATAAAGTTGTTACTGTGACGTAGAAACAGAGCTCAGTTCTAACTTCATCGATGAAAGATTCATTTGTTACAAATTAATAACTCACCACTCTGAAACCTTTGCTCCAGTCCATGTAGCTAAGCTGGAAAGGGGATATAGAGCTGAAACAAAGCCATGTTTACCAGCTTCCCACGACCCGCCCTACTCTCCTTCTGATTGGCTAGTAGTCCTTAACTAGACACTGTGAAAGTGCAACTCCCACCAAAGATATTGTAGAGGCAAGATGTATTACTCCATAGCCAAAATGAAGCCTTCAACACACAGGGTGAGAAGAGAAGCAGCTGCAATGTGCAGTATGACAAAAAATATGGTCTTTGTTGTAAATTAAACCATATAAACATGTTCTGGTACAACCTCTAAATAAGATTTTGAATCTGAAAATGACCATAATATGACCTCTTTAAATCTTTAACAGCACCAAAAAAAAGTAAAAAAATCATTAAGCAGCTGCATCTTCATGTTGCTACTTCATATCAGCGATTGTGTGCAGTGCTTCTGGGCAAACCAGATGTTACATTATGTTGTTGAGTGCATGTGTGTGCATAACCAATGAGTGTGTGTCTGTGTGTGAGTGTGTCCAAGTGTATCTGCAAGTTGCGCAAGGCACGTGTCCCTGTGTGTGAGCTGGAGAACAGAATCAACGTCAGCAACTCAGTAGGCTGGTTACAACGTTGCTTTCAAGTGCACGCCAGTATGTTTTACTCTGTATGTGGGTGTGTGCTGCAGGGTCTGTGGCTTTGTATTCCATCACCTCAGGATGATTCATAGGCACTACTACTATAACCACCTGTTGTAAATAATACAGTTACAAGTGTGAGATTATGTCACCAGAGGTTACATTTGCATATTTAGTTGGTAGATGGCGTAGTTTCATCGGTGGGGATTGTAGCCAATTCAGTGGTCTTGTTTCTGCCCCTGACCACTGGTTGCAGCCACACAGACCAGTGGTTTCTACCACTAGGGGCCCGAAGGATTGTGGTCGCTGCAATACACACCACTGGTTGTTACCACTAGGGCCGCTAAAGATAGTGGTCACTGTCACACGGGCCACTGGTACAACAGTCTCTGGGGGAAGGCCCCTTTCTGTTCCAAATTATGGCTGTACACATTAAAAAAGGTCAGTTTCAAGTTTTTATACAGTCTATGGTTCCAAAGTAGGCCTAAAGTAGGGTTGAACGATTAATTGCATTTGCAATATTATGATGTAATAAAACGAGATTTCATAATCGCAAAGTTTGAGATTACACTCTGGTCACATGACACCCAAGCGGAAAGCAGTCTGCAGATGAAGTCGATCCTTCGTCTGCACTTTTGCTGTACATTGCCTTCTTTTTGTATAATGGCCATAAGCTTGATGGCCGTGAGCTTGATGGACAGGAAAAATGCACAACAGAAAAGTATAGTAAGGCATACTTGTCAAGTATCCCGTTTTGGTCGTGAAAGTCCCGTATTTTACCCTTCTTTCCCGCCGTCCTCCCGTATTAATATTTTCCCGTAAATCTCCCGTATTTTAGATTTTAACCTGCCTTATTAAAAAGATAATAATGCCCCGGGCGGAGTAAAAAAACAGAAAAACATATAGGTGCGTTTGACTTCATGCAGCGCTGCACAGGGCTGACTTAAGGTGATGCATGTTGGACTTAAAATAAGGCATGCTGGTT
>JAPMOB010220475.1:0-13510 GCA_029875015.1 Lepomis gibbosus | reverse complement strand
CCGTTTTCAGTCGGTTTCAGTGGTTTCGTGTGTACGCAGATATTTCTTGAGACGGATAGAAAAAAATATCGGATAGGGAAGGCACCGGCTTCGTGTGGACGTGGCCTAAACCACAGTTTATGTTTTGATACATTCGGTTAGTTTTGGTTTGGTTTCACACTGCAAATCTGCGACTGCGCTAAAGGACTTAACATGACACACTTGCGTCCTGTCGTCATCATATATGTGGGCTCCGTCTCCCTATACTTGACATTGATTGGTTTATTAAATTTTCATTTATTTTTTATTCATTCAATGAATGAATAAAAAATGAAAATATGCATATTTGCCACTATATTATTATACTGTTTTGAACTATACTAAAGGCTAGTTCAATTTCGCCAGTTTACACGTCAAGCGCCAAACTTCCTGTAAATAGTCTGAAAGTCCGAACCATCCAAAAAATGTTCACACCAGAACCAGACCAAACCATGGTTCAATTTGATCCGGACCGAGACTACCTCTTTTTGTCTGACAAAATTTGTCTGTTTGGTCCGGATCGTGGTCTATGGGAGGTTTCACACCTGCAATTTTGGTTCGGACGAAACTGAAAAGTCCGAAGGTCCAGACCAAACGAGGTAGGTGTGGAAGCCCCGTTAAGATGCTGGTGGTCAGATAGTTACCATTGGACAGAGCCAGACTAGCTGTTTCCTCCTTATTCCAGTCTTTATGCAAAACCAAGCTATTGCTGCTAGCAATAGCCTTACATTTAATGGACAGACATAAGAGTGGTATTGATCTTCTCAGCTGACTCTCCACCAGAAAGCAAATAAGTATATTTCTTAAAATGTTGAACTCTTCCTTCTATAATGGAAAATGGTTTGATCTGCCACTTACAGAAACACCTTTCACTGGCAAGCTAGTTACTCTGATGTAGAGCTGGGCAATAAAACAATAATGATAATTATTGCAATATAAATTTCAATAACAATATGACAAATGTTTGATTTAATTCAGTTGAATTACAAACAAATAAGCACTTATTTTTTCTATTAAGAAACTTGTTTTGATAAGGATTTTACTTAATTTTACTTATGCGACTTACAATTGCTATACATTTCAGAGGTCGCACGCCTCAAGAGCAAGTAGGGGTTATGTGTCTTGCTCGGGGCACAATGGTGGACACCAAAGGCAGGCGTCTTATCCATTGCCCCATCACCACCCTACTCTGTCACAGTGGTGCAGAAATTAGACTCTTTGCTAAAAGAACTCACTAAAGGTGATTCCACTGCAGTAGTCATAATAATAATAAAAAGATAAGATGGTTCCCTTTGCACTGGATGACCAGACTGTGGGTTATGCTCACCACGGCAAGCCTGACACAGCTGTGTCTGTGGTTGCAATATTACCAATTAAGGTCAGTAGTGCTTGGTTGACAGTATGTGAGAAGCTATAATGCTCAACCCTGTGACGTCGTATTTGTAGGAAATGAGGGGAGTTTCTCTGTCACTGCAGCCACTTATTTTGATTGAATGTGATCAGTCAGTTCTTTCTCACATTGTCTTTGTTTGTTGTGTTTTACCACGTAAAGTCGAACCGTTAAGTTTAAATACAATACGATGCTCATTCTACATCCTTGTTATAGAACCACATGCTTTGCAGATTTCTGTTTATCTGCTAAATTAGTTTGTACAAATCTAACATCTCCATTTCAGAAAGGCTTAACATATCAAGGTAGTCAGATTGGTAGTTTTGCTTGGATGTCAGCTGAGTTTTGCTGTGCGCTGTAATATTGCAGGTTCACATACAGAATGAAGCAGGCAACATTTTCAGTTTCACTAATATGTTTATTTAGTACTCAGATGAAATTTAGAGGGAGATACGCCTTGTACAAACAGCGACTTGTTTTTGAATTTCGTGGAAAAATCACGTAAGCATCTTAGCAAGCAGCATAAGTATAGGGTGCAGTCGACTGCAGCACATGCTCTATTATTCACTTTGATTGTAGACTGTGAAGTCATTATTTAAGGTTACTCAAGTTCACGAGCACTGGTCTCTCGTTTTCAACAACGATAAAATGCATTGTAAGGAGACTTAAGATTCATCTGTGATATAATTCAACAGTGAACCGCGAGAGATGTAAGGCTGATGATACACAGAGCAACTTTTAGAGCAATCGTGCAGGGCAACGGTGTTGTCAATGGTAATGAGTAAAGATTACAACCGTAATCCCCTTCCCCCACCACTCTGCCACCCGCCCTGCACCGCCGCTATGCATTTAAAACATAGTCGGACTTGCCACTAGCAAGATTGCCCAGCAACATTGCTCAAAAAGTTGCCCGGTGTATCATCAGCCTAAGGCTGCTCTGTTGTAGGAGTATTGTGTTAACTATGAGTCCTTCCTTTTGACTTTATTTGACCATGATGGGTTTGCTAAAACCCCATGAACTTTCTTCCCACAGAAAAAAATGTAATGTCCAGTGTACTTACTAGATTAATTGTAAAAAAAAAGAAAAAAAGAAAAAAGTAATTCATACAGTTAAGAAAGTTTCTCTTTTTGTTTGCTTTCCTGGCGGAAGGTCGGACTCAGGGTCAACTGAACGGCAAGTTTTTAAGGGCACTTCAGCAGAGTGGACGCATGCCAACGAGTGGGCTTGAGCCTGGGTGGTGACGATGAAGCATCATCTCTCTGACTGCTTGGCAACTCTTCCACCTACAATAATGTAGAAGAGCACATTTTGTACTCCTACGGTGTTTGTTGCTTTTATGTTTGATATAAAGTCTATCAGCTTGTTCATGTGCATTCCCATATATGGAGAGTGTGTTTTGTTGGTGGAGAGTAAAAGGGAGTTTGGAGTTCACAGTATTGTTAAGACATGTTAAGCAGCAGTATGTTTCATACTTATTTTACACATCAACATGCTAGCATTATCATGCTTAGTACAGCCTACAGAGCTGCTAGAGATCTTAAGATCTTGTTATCACTTATAAGCAATAGACCACGAGCTAACAGTGCCAGTGCAAATGTGAGCAGAGAACTGCATGCCAGCAGTCAGCTGGCCTCAAGGCCATGCAGTGTTGGCTCAGTCTTCCTTTGTAGGCGCTAGTTCTTAAAGGTCGGTTTGGTGTGTCAACATACAACCCAGAGGCTAAGGCCCTTTTGTTTGAGTCTTGGTTCAGACAGTGCCACATTGACCAGTGTACGCATACTCACCATGTCTGGCCCGCATCACAGATGTACCCCAATATCTGTAAGTCCACTGTGTTAGACATACACATAGACCCCCACCCCCTCCTTTCAGCCTACTTGTGTTTTGGTCCAAGGCCACTCCCTGAACCAGTAATGCTGGTCTTGTGCAGGCTTAGCAGCTGGGGAAGGCCAGTGACAGCTGGCATTCTGCAGGTTCATTGGAGCAAAGAGACCCAGGCCACTCACACTACACAGGACCCAGTTGGACAGCTGTCTTAGGCTGGGTTAGTGAGAAATTATGAATTTCATGGAATGGAAGAGGGAGGCAGAAAAGAGAATTGGGATTCAGAAAATCGAGGGTTAGTGTTAGAACGTTAGTCTAATATGCACCGAGGATGGTGAACTGTGTTTTTATTTGTCTGATGTTTTCTCACTCCAGTGATGTTGGATTAACGAAAAATGTTTAGTTTTTTTTCCCTCTGAATTATGCTGATGAGTTGTGATCAAAGCAACTGAAATGGCTTTTCACAAACATGACTCGTGTAATTCTTCTAGTAAAACCGAGTCATTCTTCAATATAGCATTTTGTCTGTCTTGATGAGAGGGGAGAGCTTAACGCTAGCTTAATGCTAATGCTTAATGCTAATGGTTTACTTCAAGCTCGTCTTGAATTGGACAAGTGACAGCTCGGTCGTGTGACAAGTGTTTCACATCCTTTTTTTGTTGCTTTTAACACTTTGCAGGTCTGTTGTGGCCATGAAGTTGTCAAATAGCCGTGGACTGCTTTTTTGCAACATCCTTCACATGAAGGCTGCATGACGCAACAGTGCTGCTTAGTTTTCCTCAGAAATTTGTCTAGATGTGGCGAAACTGCAATAAGGATTTCACTGAATGCTTTTCCTCAGTAATGTTTTTGCCCCTTTGTGTTAATTTGCACTTTTGCTTTTCTTGAAAAACTGACAACCAAACTCTGAATGTTTTTAGTAGAAGTGAATACTCCGCATAGTTTTAAAATGGCTTCAGATAATCCACACATACTGAGTGACATGGCATTCACTCGAGAGGGACATTTTTACATCACAACTCAGGAGAAAGAAATAAAGTTATGGCATTTCAAGTTATGAATGGAACAGCGCTCCTGGCCACCTTTTTAAGTGGATCAGCTGCTGCAGCGTGAAGGTTAATTTCTTTCAGGATGACCACACCCTCGTAAGCACACATACACAAAGAGGCACATGCGTATTGACTTGGAGACACACTGACGCACCAACACCTGCACTGCAGCCATACTTTGTCAGACATGAGTGCTCATACAGCTGTCTGTGTCACTGTGGTGTACTGCTAAATGGCTCTCTGTGGCTAAAGTAGCTGCAGTTCACATACAGACAGGGAGGAGCTATCTTTTCAAGCATTTGAAATTGAGTTGTTAGATTGTGTATTTGCCTGCTGCTCCCCTCTGCTGTTAGTACCAATATTTACCAAGCAGTTCTCTAACATGCAGTACTTCCACCTCCTGAAGTCACAGGAAATTAAATGGCTTAAAGCTGAATTTAAGATGTTTGTTGCTTTCCCATGTTGAGTTTGTATATGGCTCTAACAACACCTCTATCCCTCTCTCTCTTTTTTTGTCAACACCAGGTATTAAATGAAGAGTGTGATCAGAACTGGTACAAGGCAGAGCTAAATGGAAAAGACGGCTTCATCCCCAAGAATTACATAGAGATGAAAGCCCATCCGTAAGTATCATGCAAAGCAAGCTTCTCAAATGTCAGTTTTTAAGGACTCTTGATGTATCTGTGAAAAAGTGTTATGCACCGTACATTGTGACAATCTGACTTCCCATTATCTGTCAATTTGAAATTTGAAATGGAAAGGATCTAGGGTGACATGTGTAAAGTTTTCTTCCTTTCTGAGTATCTACAAGGATGTTCGTTTACCCTCAGCTGCCAATTCCTCACCTGCGCGGTGTGTACCACAGGCGCTCTCGCACATCAGTGGTACGTAACGTGTTGAGCAGTAATATTATAGTTACTAATCTAATCTAAGTAACGCTGCCCTACTGAACGCACCATCCTTGACATGAATGTGCGACCGCGCTGCAGCTCAGCGGCACCGGACTTTATGTTGTTCAAGTCAGCTGTTAGCCAAGAAGCTAAAGGACGACTGGAGAACAGGGAGAGAGAGGAATTTTCGACAGCTGTAAGTAATGTTATTGCCATTACTCTGTCACAGTCTAAGATGCAAAGAACATGTCGTCCGTTGTAAACTTTGTGCAACCAGCAAAAAGCTTTCAACCGCCAACAGTTCTACATTTGTACTGAGGCTAATTGAAGCATCAGCTAAAGCAACACAGCAACGTGAAACTCAGAGAGAAACTCTGGCCGCTGCTGCCAGTGATGTCTGTACTCACCGGGAGAGAGTGGCTATCACCCAGTAGTGGGCCTACGAACAGTAGCTACTTTTTTAAAGAGTAGGTCTATAGCCTATGTAACTAGTCTGTAATCTTATTTCTGAGTAACTTGCCTAACACTGAGTTGACAACAAGGATCCGATAAATTGGGAATGTTTTGATTATTGCTTCTTATAGGCTATGTCTAATGTTTACTTTGACTTTGTTGTCTACGGATCACTCATATAGCCTATATTTATACTTTGCTGTATGAATTGCTGTATTGCTTTTTAAGTCGTCCTTATGTTAAACGTTTTGGCATGTTATTAATTAATATCTTGTGAATGGTTGTGACAGGGTTTATGCTATATATAAGGCCTTTTCACACAGGTCGCTCCGCGCTCCTTATGAACAGACAAACAAGCGGTCCGCGGGGTAACCATGGCAACAGCTTCTGTGTGACTGCCGCAATCCCGTTAAACTGTCGCGGTCGTTCTCGTCTCACGCACACGCCCGCTCGCTTCCGGAGTTGAAATGTCAGACTTTTCCTACAGTTTATCAACAGACTCAGACGATCGGCTGTTTGAGTTTCCTGAAGAAAATAAGTGAGTCAGGCCACCAGGTCTTAAACAAACAGCAACCTTTGCTGCTGTCTTCATTAAAAATCATCTATTAACTTCAACTGAATTTGAAAGTTAGTAGTTATATTATTTAGTTATATACTCAATTATTTCATGTTTTATGTTGCACGTTTAGCTGTTGAAGTTTGGTAAAAATTAATACAATGTCTAATAATGTCTTTGATTGCCACTGCAACACATTAAATAACTTATTGTCATGGGTCCTGCTTTACCATCCATGTTAGAGCCGCCGCCACTTTAATCTGGGTGTCGGGGGGTCTCAGTATATTTTCCTGCTTTTTTGCCCTTTGCCAATCACATGCCTGATTCCTGACAATATCTTTTCTTGATGGAAACCAAAATTGATTTATGTTTGTGGGATTTTATTCATGTTTTCCTAAAATGTGTCATATTTTCTTTTGAAGGTGTATATGACACAATGACTTGTCAGGTTAACCCTGGCTGGCGCCCAAGTAAAAATTAAATATCTAAAGTTGTTGTAAAAAAAAAACAAAAAAAAAACATGTCAAACAATACAGAGATAATTTCAATATATAAAAAATATAATGTTTTTTTCTTTTCTGCCTTTACTAAAAAATTAATTTGGGCAGGTTGAGTAGGCTTTTGAACTACAACTGCCCTGTGAGACTTAATTGTATGTGATGCCTTGGCCAAGTGTGCTTGTGTGTGTTGAACCACTTCAGAGAACACTTGGCAGGATCCTTAGAGGACATTACCTCTGGACCTGCTTTCGGTGCCAGATTAGCTCTCTGTTTATTAATGTGCTCGAGGCCTCTTATGCTTAATTGAATATTGACCTTATTGCATCATTGCTGGGTCGCTATCAGATGCACCTTTTTTTTCTGTGTAGGGGGGAGGACGTCGCTGTATTCATAACAGTACTCAAGTGTTGACAGTCTTTATTATAGTGATGGGGAATTAATATTTAGTGCAGTGTTGTATGCCAAACAAATATAGTTAATACACAAAGGTAGTAAGATAATCATCTCATTATTAAAAAGTTCCATCATTCTTAATAATTATTCAGAAAAAAATCAGATGCTTATTTCAGCCTAAATTAATTATCCAAAACATAAACAAATCAAGAGTTGTTAAAGCGCAGTACGTAGACATATGTATTTTTTTATTTGATTGACCACATGACATGTTTGAACATTTATTTATCAGCATATTCCAGCCCATATTGTCATCAGACTCCAGATTTGTGAGGTAAATTTCACCCCCTCATTACTTTATTATTGCTTTCTCATCAGGGGGTTAGGATGAATCTTTTTTAGTCATTTATCCCAACCACATCAAAGAGAGCAGAGTGCTGTTTAGCAGGCTGTGTATGTGCAGGACCGGATATTTCTACGCAAGAGAAGAACTGACTTGGCGCTTCTGTAGTGGAGTAGGGCATTGTGTTGAACAAAGGATTTTTAAAAAATATTTAAAGTAAAATGTAAAGTAAAAGTCCCCTCTGCTCGGTTGTTTTTTTTGTAAGGAGTGCTACTTTGTGTATGTGCTCTCCATCAGTTGACTGATTATTGTTTTGCTTGTTTTCTCATGCACAAGTTAACACAGAAGCAGAGTTTTAAAAGAGCACTGAGCAGGGGAGATCTGCGGGGGGATTTTAATACTTAACACTTCCAGTACCTGCTGTAAGTAAATATAATTCAGGTTTTACTGTGAAATAGCCAGCAGGCCAAATTTTCAACTAAGGCTAGATCCCAGATGAATCCCAAATCACAGACTACAGGCTGTCTAATGTCTCATGTTCTTGTTCATAATGTCTCCATTATGTGTTATGTTGTGTAAGTGTTACCACATTCTAGGACGTCATCAGAAAATATTTTTAATGACATTTTCCTTAACTTTTCCCCCTTTGTTCCCACTACAGTGTGATTCAGTAAAGTGCAGATGATGGAAATTAGATTTCCATGAAATAGTTTTGCACCTTGTTTCTGTGTCGAATGTAGGTTTACTGTTTCCTGTAGGTTTAAATATTTGATTGAAGAAAACAAACGTGCGATTCATCTGCACGCTCTAAAATAATCTGTCATCTTTTAACATAATGTACGTTAGCACGTAGCGATGAAGTGCTGCTCTCTGTCTAAACTGGACAAACTTGCAACATCAGAAGTTTCGGATTATTTTAGACAGACACCTAATAACGTGGTGCTCTGTAAGTTATGCAAATCAGAAATGGTTTGTCACAGCAACACAAGTGCTTTGCATGACCGCTACGCACAAACACGTGAAGGGAAAGCTTCCAGGAGCACTTTGTCAACACAGCACTGCAAATCCTGTTGACTTTGTGTCGCCACACAGGCTCGATATATCCGGATCACAACACAAAAAAAGGTGTTTCTGTTAGAAGTAATCACTTACAATTGATTTTCTAAATGCTTCTTCATCGCCCCCGGGGTAGCAGTAATTTCTGCATTGCTGCTGTCATGGTAACGTAACGTTACACCATGTGTCCTCTAACGGTCGGCCGTTTTACATTTCCTGTTTACTTTAATGGCCATGTATTAGTGAGAAAATGGCTTACACTTATCGTTTCAGTTATTTTCTTTGGCCCACATTAAAGCAAAAATACATTTGCCAGTGATTATCATACTGCATATAAATCCATGTCATGACCGAGTCAAGGAATACTTAAAAAAATACTGATTCTCCAGTTCAGGGGAAGGGTTGATGCACAGTGATTAAATTAATCTGTTTGTCACAGCGATCCTTTTGAATTGGAGGTCCAGTATCTTTCTGATTGGACATCTGAAAAATGGGGTCTGTTATTATTAATATCATGACACAGCAGTGACGTGTCTAATATTTTTATTTATTACTATTATCATTATTTTAATGTGCTTTATGTCTCTTTGTCAGGAAGATAAGTGTTTTTGATATTTATTTGGAGAAAATAATTGAGTAATAACAAAAATCTTTAGAATAAGGAAGAAATTAGTCATTATTATTATTAATCAACTAATGTGGAAAATAATTGTTAAAGTAGCTAATCTAAAAATCATTGTTAGGTGCAGCCCTACAAGCCAGTAGAGTAACGGTGGTGACAGGGCAAATATAGTGGCTGCTATCTGCCTTTGTCTGTCATTGTGGTGACAGCTAAGTGCCATCGGAAAGCACCAGGCACCCGCAGAGACATGCACACACAGCCGTGCTACACAGCAGAGCACACAATAGACTGTGCTCCAAGTCAGAGACCTTCTGTTTGTACGCAGATCCTTTCCCCTGCCCAACAGTAATTGTGTTTATGTAGCTAATGCTTAAGTTGGTCTGATGGCCTGTTAAGAACAAGCGAGGTAGAGCAGCATGAATGCTTTCGAGCCCTCACAGGGGCGGAGGTGTAGGTTGCTGATAGTACTGCCGGTCGTTGTCCTCCCGTCGTTTCCTTGGCTCCGCTAATTGCTCTGCTATCACTTTATCAAACAGGGAAAGAGACTCCGTGTACAGGCTTGCCCGGCTGCCACGCACACAGATACAAAGCGGATCAAGAGTTGGCCATTTCATTATTGATTTTCACATACGTGTAAAGGCGCCAAGATGTCATCTTTGGGCTGACTGTACTTTTTAATTATTTACACAAGTAAAGAGCTCTCACTCACTTTGCCCCTCGTATTTGTCTCTCCCTCTCTCTATCCATCTTTGTCGCTCTCACTTAATTCCTCTGTCAGGGCTTTCTCACAGTGATATATTAGTTGCAAATACCCAACTAAAAATAAATGTATGTCATAAGTTGATTGATAACTCTCTGACTTTAAATCTCTGTAAATAAAATCTGTCATTTTCACTGCTTCTCAATTTAGAGACTTTGAAACACAGATGTGTGCAATCGCACAGTAGGACATTTGACAGAACAAGATGTGTGTTCTTTGTTTTGTCTATGCTGCTATAATTGGATAATGACTAATCTACTTCCTGGTATATGGATGAACAGTGAATGCACCTTCACAGAACTGGCCGCTGCTTGTGTAACTTTTTCCTAACTTCCTCATACAGCATTGTTTCTCTTGTTGATGGTAGAGGGCATGCTCTCTGTATGGCCTGTAGACTACTTAGAGTAAATGCTGAGTTAAATGTAGTTATGTGTACTGTCACCACTGGGCAGCTTGGGGCATCAGTGGTTAGCACTGTCTCCACACCATTGTATCTGCATTTCAAACTTGTCAGCCAGCAGGAGGTGTGATGTTAGTGTGAGGTTTCCTCTCTCAGTCCACAGACCTGCAGTTTAGCTCAATAGAAACTTTAACTTGGTCATTGGTGTGAATTGGAATATTTACATGTGTTAGGCCTGTGATAGACAGACACCGTCAAAGGTGTACCCCACCACTTGCTCTACACAGATCCAGTCTATGCAAGAAGAAAGGGAGGCTTTGGGTCTGCCCAGTGGATGCTCACTTGTACCTGTTTTCTCCAGGTGGTTCTTCGGGAAGATTCCCCGGGCCAAAGCGGAGGAGATGCTAAACAAACAGAGGCATGACGGGGCCTTCCTCATCCGAGAGAGCGAGAGTGCACCGGGAGACTTCTCCCTCTCCGTGAAGTAAGTAGCACTGCACCAGTGAGCCACATGATTCACACTCACACTGTACTCTTTAAATACAATTTACCATTATCTTTACATCAGTGTGCGGTTTCCCCACAACTGATCAGGTTCATAAGTTTTCATACTTATGAGTGAGTCATCAGGACAACCTCTTCCTCATTCTTGTGAAGTCTCAGTGCTGCCCTCTGGTGAAATGAGTGTTTATTATCCTTTGTAATGTGTGTTGGACATCAGGAGTACTTGCTGTTTTAGCTGACAAGTACAGAGCTCATATCCTCTTATCTCTCTCTCTCTCTCTCTCTATTCTGATTTTTCCAAAGCACACAGTTCAAATCACTTCGCAGCAGGTTACATGTAAAGTTGATGCTAAGATATGGATCTAAATTACTGTCTGAACTGTCCTGATTCTGCTTAGTCAGCCTGTACTGAATGTCAGTCGGTTACTGGCGTGACTGACTCATTTGACTAACACTTACCAGCTTGTCGCAGACACGCCCTATGTATTTGATAAGCGAGGTTAATGTCTGGATGAGTGTTAGAGTTCCTCTATATGAATTTAAGTCTGATCTTTGACTTCAAAAACAACTATAGATGCTGTCAGAATCTTTTTGTACATTAAGTATTGCTGAAGATCCCCTCCTCATAGTTTTTCTCCTTGTGACCTTGTGCAGGTTCGGAAATGACGTCCAGCATTTCAAGGTTCTTCGTGATGGGGCTGGAAAGTATTTCCTATGGGTGGTGAAGTTTAACTCTCTCAACGAGCTGGTAGACTACCACCGCTCCACCTCAGTCTCTCGCAATCAGCAGATCTTTCTGCGAGACATAGAGCAGGTCCCCCAGGTAAGAACTGACATCCCTACATGTGACCAAGAGTGGCAGTGTGTCGCAACATGGTCTCTTTTTAAGATTTCTTACAGGAGGATATAACTGAATGTACCTTTCAAATATAGGCTACTAGTACCAGACATGCTCCTATCATTATTTGCCCCTCCTTCAAATCTAGATCACATATTGCAGAACCAGAACAAGCACGTGTGCCGTCAGCACAACCACATTTGAACAAACTGAAGCAATATTGTCTGCAGAAATGCCTAGTCTCATCTACTCTCTGAAAAGTGAGAGTGTCATTAGTTACTCTGATTTCTGACTGTGTTTAAGAAAAGTGAGTTAGTAAAACTGAATTATGCTGAGGCAGAAACTGATGAAAATCTCCCACCATGTTTTCAAAATGAAAAATGTAGATATTTGTCTTTGCCATTAGACTTGCAAAATTAAATTACTTGATAAAGCAGGAGAGAAAAGACAAGTCTCATCACATCCCCAATTAGACATCATTAAGTAACTTAACATCCTGTTGTGCTTTCTACAAATTACAGCCAAGTAATTGACATGTGTTACACTGTCTCTTAACATGTTACATCTCGCAGACATGAGTGACTGACTTCAAGATGTAGATTTAATTCCTGCTGTGGGATTGTGGGTTAAAGGGTTTGGCAGTAGATGATGCGTGAAAACATCTGCGTTGTGCTGAGAATTCATTTGAATATACAAAATTGTATTTCATATGCGCCCCTGTTTAATCGGTTGGTTCTCTCTGGAGAAAGATTATTTAAAATGCTGCACCGCACTTAGCTGCCTTGTCACAACGCAACAGACACAACCGCAAACAACACTTTCCCTTTGCGTGTCTGAGTGACTGTGATGCAAACTCACAATGTTATTTTCTAGTTCCGCAGACCGCAGCATCTTAGTTTTTAGTTAGCCAGAAAGTGACAGAAACTGTTCACCTGACGCAAGTGTTGCACTTCTAAATTAGTGCGGGGTTATTAAGCGATGAGTAAAGACAGCAGCAGCCAGGCTAAGCTAAAGAGTTAAGTGATTTGTGTAACCTATAAAAACAAAAAACAAACATATATTAGTTTATCAGTTAGAAACAACAGATGAAACATGTTCATTCAAATATGTGTGGTTGTTTGGGAGAGTCTGGACAACAGCAGGAGGAGGAAGTTAGCTACAGTGATGTGGGTAGCCTGCAGGCCTGAGGGACAGCTGCAGGGGAAAGAAGAGAGGAAGTGTGACCTAAACCACACCGAGAAAAAAAATAAAGAGATGAGACAGTTAGAGGGAAAGAGACAGTGATATACAGATAAGTGGGAGGGGAAAGAGAGAGGCAGCCTGTGAGAGAGAGAGAGAGATGGCGCCGCGTAGTGTTATCTTCACTAGTTATAATTATATAGTGTATCAGGGTGCAGCACTATTTTTTGTTCTGTAGGTTGAGGATGTTCAAGATTTGAGAGCAGCCACTGAAAAAACATTTATCCTCATGATTTAGATATTTGGCTGCATTTTTTCCCTACACCTTATTAATTGCAATCAAGTAATGTACATCTTGTGATGACATGAAAGTTGGCCGTACCGTAAAACTTTGATTAATATAGCCCGGGCTTTTATGTGCTTCAGTCACTCAACTCACTCTGCCTATATTTGGCACAGGTCTCTATAACAAATCTCTTTCACACAGAACTCTTCCTCAGCAAAGATGGGAAATGAGCAATTATGAAATTGTTTATTTTAACCTGTATGAATTTTACTTTTATAAAAATGTAGCTTTTTTCTTATCTCTTGTTTACCATACTGGAAAATGTAAATTGTTTCCATTTAGATAAACTGAACAATTGAATTGTGGAGAATTGAACCGATCTTGTGTCCATATTGAGTACTGATAAAAGTTTTAACATTTGTATGTGTGATCTAAGCAGGTTAGAAGT
>JAPMOB010220471.1:0-10088 GCA_029875015.1 Lepomis gibbosus | reverse complement strand
CCCCTACTATCAGTGTTTTATGATTACTTCTGATAATCATGTTGGCAACATTTTAATGTTGTTGCTGATCAAGAGGGAGCTGATTTTAATTAATATATATGTTTGGATATTCACTCTTTAACAATGCATCACAGAAAAGCACAATTTCTCCAAAAAATGGAAGCCAAGGACCCAATTAAATGTAAATGAAGCCCTGGAAATGAAACCATGATAGAAGTTGCAGTGCTGTAAAACTCCTCCCTGTTGGTGGAGCTTGCCATTCCTGCACTTATTTTTACATTCAGGCGGCGTGTTTCCACAGCTGGGTGGTCTGCAGGTCAGAGTTCTGTCTATCTTCTCTACCTGCAGGTCTGAACCCACCTACCACACTGTTCAACTCTGTCACTGTCTCTCCACATAGCTCTAAAACATGATTCCTGTCATTAAGAAAAGAGCCTGAATAATTCAGCTGCTTATTCTTTTGTGCTGATATTCAGATAGTTTACTTTTACTTCAGAGATGCTCCGATTGCAGTTTTCTTGGTCAATATACATTTTTTGAAAGTCTGACCTGCACATTTCTGTCTCTCTAAGAACTATAATTGACAGTATTCAAACATTTTAAAAACTTTACTTTAATGGAGATTTCTTTCTTTATTAAGATCCCCATTAGCACCAACAGAACCACTATTCTTCGCGGGGTCTATTCAATTGTATGTTCATAAGAAAACATCAACTATTAAATAACTTTTATATTTTCTCCAAAACGGCATCAGGTTTCAGAATACTGTATATTTTGATATTTAGATTAGCCTACTATAACAATCGAAACAGCCATGGTACTGAATGACATCGCCACCAAGAGAGGTGTGTTCAGTGTTGCTTTACCTGTTACGTGCTTGAACACAACCCACTGTGTCCACATCTTCTAACGTAATACCAGATAACATCTCTCTCTCGGTTTCTCTGAAAAGTGCCAAAAGGGGTTGCCAAATGTAGCCTGCTTAGGCAACTGTTAATATACCTGGGCTGTCTGCACAAGTAAAGTGCAGGGATACACTGCTTATTTGTGCCTTACAGGTATTAGAAATTGCGAGGGTTGTGTTTTCTTAACTCACGGTGAAGAAGTTCCACAGCAATGACATGTTTTAGCGTGTGTCTGTGACACTAGTTGGTTAGTAGTTGTGCCGAGCAGCAACCAACCAATTCTAGTTTATCTCTGTTTTACCTTTCCATGACGTAATGAGACATATTTACTTTCCAGACAAATATGATGTATTTTATTAGCGCTGTTTGTGGTCTTGCTCTATGGATGGCAAAGACTGAATTGTCTCAACTATTGGATGGAAGGACATTTTGTACAGACCTTCCTCAGAGTATGAATCCTAATGACTTTGATGATCCTTTTGCTCTCCCTCTATCGCCATCATTCGGTCCCATTTTGTCCAATACTTTGGTTTAAACCTGCAAAACCAACATCCCCATCAGTCTCAGCTGTACTTAGTGTTTACGGCTTATTAGTATACGTTAGCATGACAACATGCCCAACTAAGATGGTAAACATGTTAAACATTGTATCTGCTAAGCATCAACATGTTAGCATTTTTATTATTCTATGTGCATTTTGCCATAGCAGCATTTAGCATTAGTGCAGCCCCTCAGAGCCTCTAGCATGGCTTTATGCTTTGGCAATGGTAGCTAGAGGAGTGTGGAATAAACTAAGCTGAGAGTTTCAGGAGAGTTTAAGGTGTTGACATCTTGTGTTTTTAGCATAAACATACAGGTGCCAAATATCCATTTTATCCATGTTGTAAAGATGTTTTTCAGTTGCACTGAGTTATGTTACCCTGTGTTGACAGTGTAACATAGATCCTCTGGTCAAGGATTTCGACAAGTCGATCAGATTGTGAAGGACATCCTGAAAATGTTGAATTATTGTTTCTTATTGTTACTTAGAAGTTTTAAGCTTCCCTGGCCAGAATAATGTATGTGCAAATTTTCACTGTTTGCACTTTCACATGTTGACCAGAGAAAGTTTCTCACCTAAGGAAACTTGAAGCCTCCAGTGCACATACACTGATAATGGACTTCTCAGTGAAGAAGAAGACATTTGGGGGTTAATTGGGTTCAGTTAAACTTTTGAATTGAAAAATATTGGCAAATTCATAAATTCTGAAATGGTCAATGAAGGAGAACGACTAAAGACTTTAGCAGGGTAGTAAAAGAGTATTTTGCATGTCTTAAATATTTCTGGAGGAGCTCAATCTGGCGGTTTCAAGGGTTTTTGGTCCAAACACTGAAAATGAGTGACATCTTAACATGTAAGTGGCCCCTTTGTGTTGAGTGATGGGACTTGTGTTAAATCTGTCATGAAAGAGCCGCAAAATGTCTTCCATCTGCAAGTGAGACAGCTCCAGAAGCGTCCTCTGGTTGGCTTTGTGAAAGTGGTTTCTGTCTAAGAAAGACTGGAGGTTTTTGGAGTAGTGAACTGGGTTTTAGAATCATACAATGAGGCTGGTCCGGATCACATGCTGCTGTGGTGGCGTCCAATAAACGATGTAGTAAATCACATCAGAGAGAGAGAGAGAGAGAGAGAGAGAGGGGTCCCATCTCTGCCCCTGTCTCGTTCTCAATTGAGATTCTTTCCCTCTCTACATCTCACTGTTTGCTCAGTGTCTCAGATGCTTTATAGGCACAAAGCTAATGAATGAGCTATAAATATGCAATGGATTACGTGATCAGCCAAATTAATCTAGGTACATTCTTACATGAATTTTGAGTATTTACTGTGTTGTATATTTTATAATTGCACATTTAAACTCAAATAGAGATAAGCGCTTTGAGAATCTATGATAAAGTGCTATATAAATGTATTGCATTATTATTATTATTATTATTATTATTATCATAAGGTCAGGCAGCAAGTGTGTGACAAACAGCTGACCCTCAGCACTGTGTGTGTGTGTGTGTCTCTCTCTCTCTTCCCTTTCTACTGCCTTAGTGTTGAGCTGCCCCCTGCTGGTATGATCTGGTTATCACAGTCTAAGTGCGCAGTTTGCTCCTCCTAAAGTGTTTGTGTCTCTGATGTAACACTGTTGTCGATGTCCGATGTACAATCATCAAGGTGTCGGGGCTTCAGTTAGGTTTATTTTAGAGGGCTTCTTTGTTGATTTTAACTCTTACCTTCTATGAATCTGGTATGAATGTCGCATTTCTACAAAGTAGACGCCTGTGTCTGTTTCAACTAGTTGTGGAAACAATTCTTCTAATGCTTAATTGTTGTTTTTTTAATCAATTTAAAATTTCAAAGCATATTGGTTTAGACAGATTTTAGTTTTGGACTTATTGTCTCCTTCCTTTATGTCTAGTTGCCCTTATTTAGATTAAGTCCTTTTGTAGTCCTGACTAATTCTTTTTTCTGTTAGCTGCTCAAATATTAAACTTTCCTGCCTTTTAAACTTCCGCATGACTTGCTGTCAATTAAATTAAGGAATAAAACAACAGTCTTAGCAAATTGTCTTATTTATCAAATACGTATAAATAAAGATCCAGATTTTATAACTGAGAGTAAGATGAGGCAGCTACTACTACTTGTCTGTGTTGTGACAGAGACTGACATGGACAGTCTGAACAGGTGCTTTTAATTCCTAGATCTTCATCAGTTCCTCCTCCTGTGTGTGTTTCTGTAGGGAAGGGAGAGGCCCGGTGCCAGCTGGACAGCGCGCTGCAGGACGTTAACGTGCGTTACGCTGTCCTGGAGGACACGGAGAAGCGAGCCGTGTGCAGAGCACTGATTGAAGAAAGAGCACGCTACTGCAGCTTCGTCAGCATGTTGAAGCCTGTGCTGGTCAGTGTTTGTGATGATTCAGGTCCATCAGTTACAGGCCTGTGGCAGCCTTTAAAGCCATTTGATCTAGATCAACCACTTCAATCATTTGTGTGTATATGTGCTCGTGTAGGACCATGAGATCAACATGCTGGGTGAGGTGACCCACCTGCAAACCATTCTGGAAGATCTGACTAACCTGACAGCTGAGCCCAATAAACTCCCACCAGCCAGCGAGCAGGTACCCTCCCCTTCCTCCCTCCCTCCTATGCATTTCTTGACCGCTGACTTTTTCTCTAGCACCACCCTTGGGACAAATGTTACATTTTAGGCATATTCTTCTGTGCCATAGAGCTCCATTGTAGTCCACACACTGGGTGACATGTTCCTTCAATACCGCGAACACCTACTGTAGATTATTATAACCGTAATACAGGACTTTTATTAATCCACCGCTGAAAATAGTCCACAACAAATGCACTATTTTGTCCTGTTAATGACATTTGCTAAAATCTACAAGGACTAGCTGTTTAGGAAATGACTGAGCCTTTTAACAAATTAAAATATATATTTAAAGATCAAAGTCTTCTGTAGGGAAATCAGAAATTATAGTTTTTTCATGTGAATAACACTGGCTGAACGCAGCACTCCCAGAAACACAGAGTCACCAAAGTTGGTGTGTGTGTGTTTTTTTTTTTTTTTCCTTTTCTCAGGTGATTTTGGACCTGAACGGTTCTGATTTCAACTACACCTATCAGACGCCTCCAGCCTCTCCCAGTAACACTATGTCCAGGAAGAGCAGCATCAGCAGGTAACATACAAGTAAACCACAGCTGTTATTGGTTTACTACATACTGAACTTCTGCTAACAGCATTTCTAATAGTGTCAGTCTGTACTGCTGCTTTCTTCTTCATTTGCTGCTCTGTTTACATGTTAACAAACGACAACACTGTATCAAATCAAACTTTGTGTCGTACCATATACAGATTAGTACAATTCAAAGTGCTTCACAGTAGACTGACAAGCCAAAAATAAAACAGTACCAATGTAAACAGTAAAACAATAACGATAGATATAAGATTAAAATGTAAATAAACATGAGAACAAATATTATTAGTGTTGTACCTGACTAAGGACTTACATAGTTGAATAAGAATTGTCAAGAGCTGTCTATAGTTCAACTGAACATTGAATTATATGTGTATGTTTGTGCGGGGGTGGGGGGCACATGCCACTCGGTAGCTCACAACACCAGAGAAGCTGGTGTCTCTCTGCCTGACCAGACACACATACACGCTACGCCCATACATGCGCACTGATGCCCCCTTCCTTAAGGGTTTCGATTTCTTCACACACTTTAACAATAATTATTAAAAGCTTCCTTCTTTTCACATTTTTATTAACAGCATTAGATGTTTATATAATCAGGCTGTATATTTACTTATTGGGAGAAAACCCGGTAGTTGTATGTAAAATTAGACATTGAGTACGCCGTATCGCAAAAATGCTATGATCCTCCTTTCATAGAGATTGACAGTCGAATCACGCTCCGCCCATCCAAGCATCAAATCTTCGGGTCAGCCTTATAAATAATGAAATAATTTTTGTTTAATAATAGTTTTGTAGAAAAACATGTTTATGTTTGTTTATCCTTAAATGTAGGGTTTGTGTGTTTTTGTAGTAACTACCAGTCTGGATCAGTGAGGCACGTTCCCTCCTTGGACTCAATCACTTGTGCTGTCGATGGAATACACATCCAGGTAACTAACGCACACACACAGACACACACACACACAGTGACCAATCTGTTTTATTATTATAGTCTGCAGTGCAATTAACTTTTTACTCATATAAATAATATTTTATTATCACAGATATGTGAATTCTTTAGATGACCTTTCTGATGATACGAATGACACTATTTGTTTCACAAAATTACATTACATGTTTGTTGGTTGTTTTAACTTGAAGCAAACATTTGATATACACTATTTGGCCAAAAGTATGTGGACACCACATCCTCGAGTGTACCTTTTGTTTGGTCTTTCCTGGTTTCGCTGTCTTAGTTCCAGTGAACTGAAATCTTAAAGCTACAGTTTCTTATAGTATTTTCGACAGTATTGTGCTTTGAACTTTAAGGCAACAATTTGTGGAAATTCCTTTCTTGTTTCAACACGAAAGTGCCCTCGTGCATAAAGCCAGGTGATCTCATCCCCATCCAACACCTTTGGGATGAACTGGAACACTGACTGTGAGCCAGGACTTTGCAACATCAGTGTTGGATCTTACTGATGCTCTTGTGGTTGAATGGGAGCAAATCCCTGCAGCCAGGATCAACACATAGTGGAAAACCTGAAATCAGAGGAGTTGAGGCTGTTACAGCAGCAGATTAATGCCCATGATTTTTGGAATAACATGTTCAGTTATAACACATACGTGAAATGTTCAGGTGTTCAAATACTTTTAGTCATGTAGTGTGCATCAGTGATACTTAGCGAATGATCTAATAAAGCCAAGCTCAATAAATGAATGCTGTTAAGCTTCAATTCCACTAAAATGCTAATTCTGTTTAGGCATGTTTAATATCTTAAAGACACATTTTCACTCAGATACAACACTCCCACAACCCCACACACACTCTGAACCTTCGTCAGCACTCAGCACCCAACACCTCTACTTTAAAATGACACTGATGGCTTTGAGGATCCACAAAATAAGAGCTTTTCACCGTAAAAAAGACTGCACACACCGCTCTAACCTTCTCCTGTGTGTAGCGCTGCTCCTCCCCCTATCTGCTGATTGGCTGTGATGAAACCGGGCGGTCTCTCAGCGAAGGGAGCTCCCCCTCACGCCTCGGTCGTCAGGCCAGCCGTGGTCACTACAGTTATGCCGCTGGCCATGGCCACCACCCTGCGCTGAGCCGCCGTGTTAGCCGCAGGGATATGGCCACCGTGAGAAAAAACTATAACTATTACATTCCTCCCAACCCGAGTACCGCTCTGTGTTTTTACCGTGTTGTAACCGTCTGTCTTCATCGGTTTAAATCTGACCATCTCACATTATCTCCCGCCGCTTTACCGTGTTATTCCTCATGTTTTCCATCAGCTCACACTTGGCACTGATTTTATACCCTTTGCATTTGTTTCCACCTTATTTGTCTCCGATCTCATCAGATTAAACCTCATATATATCTAATCCAGCTCTGGTTTCTTCCCATAAAATCTTAATTTTAAACTCTTGATCCTATTCGACACAACATTGTACATTTGTGTGTGGTCACATGTACAGTAATAAGTGTTTGCCTGACTTTGTGTATTTGTGGAATATTTTCTGCCTTATAATGCGTCATGTCTGTTTGTATCTATAATATTAATCTGTTGTGTTGTCTCTTTGACTCTCCTGATACATTGTGTTTTGTCTCTCAGTATGTAATTTGACTAACTAAATTTAGTAGATTCTTAAATTTTTGGTAAAACTTGCAGCTGAAAGTCTTGTTTTTTAAGCCCGTAGTCTCCTGACTCTTTAATAGTCATTCATTAATCATTAATCAGTCACTAGTGATTGATTGATTGTTTTATTTTTCTTACTTCAAGCTATATAGGACATCTTTTTTTCTTAAGTTCTAAAGCAGAGGTTGTGCCCTGAAGCCAGGAACTTAACCATAAATGATTGTGGTCCACTGGTAGCAGACTGCTTGAGTGTGAAGTAGAACTGTAGTCACGTTATTTTTCTATTTTTCAGTTATTAAAAAATAATTAGTTCTTTATTTTTGAGGCTGTTATTTCTGCAACAAGCTAGGGCTGGGCGATATGGCAAAAAATGTTATCACAATAAAGAAATTCACATCTATTGATATCAATAATTATCACGTTAAATGTCAAACAGTGGATCACTTAAGAAATCTGAGGTAGAACATTCAAAGCAATTATGATACAGTAACACACATGCATGAGTAAAATTAAGTAAAATATCTTTCAGCAGTCTTTTCCTCAATAAAATAAATATCCTAATAGAAAAATGCTCAATTCTTTTGTGAATCATATGAATTACATATATTGAACATTTGTTATATTGGAAATTATTGCCCAGCCCTATGACAAGCTAATATCTGCTAATATATCAGGATTTTTAAATATCTATAAATCTATAAAATGTCTAAAAATTGTGAAAAATGCCCATCAGCCTTTCCCACATGCCAAGGTGACGTGTTTAATTTGGTCCCATCAACTCTCTAAAGTCCAAAGATATTTAGTTTACAGTGATATTAACCACAGAAAATATGCAAATCCTAACATTTGAGAAGTTGGAACCACATAATGTTGACGAATCATCAATCATCACTTGACTAATCTTTCCAGCTTGTTATTTTGACTAAAGATGTTGAAATAGCAGCAATATATCAAACAGCCTGAAGAGGACAGTCAAGCTTAAGTCTTAATCTATATTATCAATATGTTGTTCTTACAAACTTTCCGCATGTGATCACATCATCCTGCCCTGCAGTCCTCAACCAGCAGCCGTTTCGCTGTTTGAATCCTCTTTACAAATCTCTCTTCTGTTACCAACACACCCACTCTGTGGACATTTGGTGTAATTTGCGGGTGTTAATATTACTGTCAGTGGTCCTGTGATTTCGGAGTGTTTTCTTGTTAAACAATGATGGAAATATACCAAGTTTGTGTGCTTTCAATTTGAAAAGTTTATGTCCAAAGTTAACTAGAAGGAAGATGAGCAAAGTGCATCACATAATATCTTTAAAGTGATTTACGTAATAAAGACAAGGCTGGTGATATTTTTCTTCAACATATCACATAAGACTCCAACTGATCCCACAAACAATACTATCTAATTCCTCTGTGCCATAGAGCTCTTTTGTTGTCTGCAAACTTATAAAATCACAGTTGGCTGGTTGACATGTTCCTTCATTACCAGGAACAAACACACTGTATATTTCATTCAGTCCCACAAACCCCATCCTGCTGCCAGAAATACTAGAGCAGCAAATCTGCTGCTGAAAAACAATCCCCAACAAATGCATTTCCTCCTATTTGAGTTCATTCAACATTCAACAACAGTAAACAGCTATTTTAGGAAATGATCAAGCCTTTTTTGTGAAGTATGAAACTATGTGAGCTGTTTGTAAAGACTTACGTCTTCAGTAGGAAACAATGATCGTGGGCTGAGAGCAACAGACTCTTTGGTTTTGATCTGTTAGTGGTTTGTTGACAGTAAGAACAGTAAAAAGCATTTAAACTGCTTTGGAAATTAAGATTTCACTTTGTATCCAAACTCTTCAGTCACAGTTGGTTATTTTTCTCCGGCGTTCACCTTGTGGAAACCAGCTCCTTCACTTGTTGCCCTTCAAAGAAACAGTTCCCACAAATGGAGATTACTTAAATTAAAACTTGAAATCTTTAACTTTTAAACACCACAGAGTACAAGCTGAAATACTAACATGTTGTGTTTATGTTCATAGACCTGCAGCCAATGTGGAAGTCCCACTTAATACAGCAAACACAAAAGTAATCATTTAAAGAAATTATATATTTTCATGAACAGCTGACAGAGAAAGATATGTTTGTCAGTGACTTTTTTAAAATGTGTAATGAACCTGGCATCCTCTTTGTACCTGCTGCCACAGGTGCTGCACAGAAAAATACTCTTTAATGTGATGAGGGACTTCTATGATGGCTCCGTCGGATTATATTCTGTGTACTTTGGTAACAATATTGTCGTTTACATTGACGGCACGTGCTCATTAAATTGACTCTGGTTTATTTTTCACAGGATGGACTTGGCTCCACCAATCAGCTTGCGTCTGAGGGGAGCGGAGCGGCAGAGAACGGCATGTTGGCCCCGCCACACAACGCCTACACACATCACGGAGAGAGAGCCCGCGCCATGTCTGCGTCTGGGAAGGTAAAACACACACACACACACACACACTGATACCCATCTACTGCTTAAACTCTTCTCTCAATTCTTTTGTTTAAAATTAAAGAAAGAAAAGATTCACTAAACACACCTGAAGATGGAGTTGATACTTCTGATTAGGAATCCACTTCATCCACCTGGGGGGCAGCAGGAGACCAGGGGCCGTAATTAGGGCTGAACGATTAATTGAATTTGCGATTTAATCGCGATTTAATAAAACACAATTTTCTAATCGCAAAGGCGGCGATTATACTCTGGTCACATGACAGCCAAGCGGAAAGCAGTCTGACGAAGTTAATGCTTCGTCTGCACGTTACGCTGTAACTTGCCTTCTTGTTGTAAAATGCCC
>JAPMOB010220469.1:32251-48653 GCA_029875015.1 Lepomis gibbosus | reverse complement strand
AGCAAGTCAGCAGAAATGTTGTTGTCAATATCTTTGGAATATGGATAAAGATTATGTGTACAAATTATTTAGATGTCAAATTATATGCTATTAGCATAAATACTGTAGTGTATTTGTTTCAAAACATGTAACAAATCATATTGAAGATGTGTAAGCCTAATATGTAGCTTAGCTTAGCATAAAAATGAGAACGCGGGGTGGGGGGGGTGGGGGTGCAGCTTGCGTGCCTCTGGCCAACGGTGGTAACATGACCTACAAGCACTTTTGAGGCTCCCTAACATGTTTGAAGTATGTAAGTTGTGGCAGGAGCAGTAGTACACAGAAACAACAGCTTGTCAACATGGTTTTTGTACGAACTTTACAAATGAGATGTTAATTAGCTTAAGAGGTGCTGGTATGTGGATTTTCTTTAACCTTTGGACAGAGCCAGGCTAGTGGTTTCCCCATTGCCAGTTTTTATGCTAAGCTAACCTACAAATACAAACAAATTGAAATAATTCAAGGGGAACGTTGGGGTAGCATTTGAAGTACTACAACAGTAGCATGAAATGACTGTGAAAGTTGAATTAATTATTTTCTGTGGCTCTGCAAGATGATTTTTTTTTTAAGTTTGAGAAAATAACCTGCATAATGTTATCAAGGCTCGGACTTGGAAACTACACATTTTCAACATAAATTCTGAGTTACAAAATAAGGGTGCGGGCAGGATTTGGCATAAATTAAGGATATTGTGGGAGGTGTGGGAGATGTAGGAGTTGTTTTGAAGCAAAATTTCACGATATCTCAGCTTCAGCTGCACCCAGTCTTGTTTAACACTAGCCTCTTACAAGTCCCCCAACTCTGTCAAATACTTAATCTGTATTGGTCCACCTATGTGTAACACAGTAGCAATTCACAGGGAGAAAACTATAAATTAAACACCTCTCGCTAATTTAGACAGCCACATTCGTTAACTGTTTATTTGGACAATATTAGATGACGAAAGCAGTTTAATGAAGCTACTTTTTTAATTAGTATTCAATACAGTTCATTGCATTTTTCACAAACTATATTTCAGTTGATTTTAGTTTTCATAGAATCACATTTATTCATTTTATATGGAATGTCATCTGTATAATAATAATAATAATAATAATAATAATAATTCTAAAAATACACAAATAAAGTCTGAATGTGATTAAAACTGTTTTATTCATTTGTAGTTGCAGTGCTGGTTGATTTCAGATGGTTTTAGCAAAAAAGTATGACATGAAATCCAACCCTTCAGTCCTCTGATAAAAGACAAAGTATGTAAGGGCAGTACCAGTATTTTTGTCATGTGCGTCTTTCTTGTGAGTTTTTTCCTTCTACTACTTCTTTCTTTTCCTCATGATTTTCATACAGCTTGATGCCTGTCACAGGCCTATGGTGTTCCTTCCATATGATAAATATTAACAGAAATAGTTAATGATCATTTACGACTGCCTGTTCTAACCCTGAGGTGTCACTTCTGTCAAACTTTGTTCAGTCTGTAACGAGCAAAGACGACATCTCCGCCTCCTTTTGTCTAAACACTGTACAAAGATAACAAGAGCAACATTTCAGAGGCGCTGACAGACATTTCTGTGGATCAGTCCCTGCTGACTGATGGCAATCAGACATCAAAACACTGGTACTGTCCTTAAAGACATGACATGTTAACATCATTAACTGTGACATCTACATGTTGTAACGCATGCCAGTGATCCTTAAGTTCACTCCTCTTCTTTTTTTAAATTCCATTTCTCAGGCTCTAATCCTTTTTTGATGCAGGAGTGACAAAAATATCCCAAAGCATAACCCAGACGTCTTGAAAGGCAATGCACTAAATGAAACTGAAATCCTTTATGGTTAGGCCAGGTCTAAACTTAGACACTGTTACCTCTCCCAGCATGTTTCACCGCACCATTTCAACTTTTTGTCTGAGTCAATGTCTCCTCATCCTGGAAATATGGATGTTCTAGGGCAGTCAGGGCAGATATTCGTTTCAAAGGGTCAAAGGTCAGCATTTCCTGTAGAAGAAAGAAAAACAGGATATTAGAGCTAATGCGGTCTTAAAAGGACATTTTGAGAAATACACTTTCTTGGTGAGAGTTAGATGTCCATTAGCTTTCTTGGGTCATCAGGATTCGATTATTTTAATGTGGTTATTTTATAGTTTCTTATTTAGATAGTAAGCTAAATACTAATCCATTGCAATTTTTTGTTTATTTGTTTTACTAGCACTGTAAATTGTAACACAGAAAGATACTTTTCTTTAAACCAAACTTCTGTAAGTCCTGTTCTCTCCTCTAGTTTAACCAGCTGGAGAAGAATTTCTAATGTTGCATCATGAAATTCTTGTAGCTTGTGTTGAACATCAGCAGACTATGAGTGAAGGAAATTCTTCATGAGTCTGGGGTTACTTATCTGTAACTGTCCTGAATTCATCTCTCTGGAGCTAAAACTGAATCAATTACCAGGCCGGATTTTAGCTCATGTTGAAGTCTTACCAGCAATAGTTTCGCCCCCTGCTCGTTAATCTCTGGAACAAAGTCAGTGATTGGGCAAGGTAAGAGAGGGGGGAAGTTTTTTCTTGATAGTGTAACATCAGTCGGCCATTCCTCCTCTGGCGGCAAGCCAATAACTCTGAAATGACATATATTGTTTAATGACATAGAAACCCTCTTTAAATACATCTACAAGTCAGGTAAATGTGACGGAAACTTTTTGTTACTCACTCAAGAATTTTCCCAAGTTGGTCCACCTCGGATTCTCCGCAGAACAGAGGCCTAACAGACAGAAAGTTTGTACCACAGTTAATAGAAACAGATGTTGTTTTATTAACCTGTGTAATTCTTGTTTGTGCAAAAGCAGCATAATGTCCTTTAGATGCAGATTAGCAGTTTGGCATGAAGGGCAAGTTGAATGATTCTACTGTTTGTCTAAGTTTGCAACATCTCCCCCACCTTGACTTGTTAATTGTTCATGATACTATGAGCTAGAACGCTATAAATACTGTGCCTCGGCTCTATCATTTTACTCATTCTTCCCAAGGCAATTGTTTTGAGCAAGTTGGCCGCTGTCTTTGTGGAATGTATCATTTTTACCACTAGATGGAGCTACTGTGTCTGTCACTGTGCTGGTTCTCCAGCCGACCTGGGAGAGATGCTACAAAGAAAAGCTTTCTGGCACTAAGTTGACTTAAATTCACACATGATGACTTGCAGGAACTGTTTGTGGACGTGAAAACACCAATAATGTTTGGATGTGTTGCAAAAAAGTCTGTGAGCTGCCAGTAGGTTTGTGTCCTGTTTTCAGGACTACAACTACAGTATGTGTCAATAACATCTACTTCACCTTTAAAATGTATGGCGCCCAGAATTTATTTAGACATGTTTGGAGTAAAGTTATTGTAGACTTTAGGCAGGAAGACTGAAATAAAATATTTGTATGTGCTGTGACATAATGTGTGTGTGGCAAAGCTCCAGCTGTTTTTCACCAGGTCACCTCCCGGACAGTCTGAGGCTCTGCACCAGATTTCCCCAGAGCCACAGATAACCTCATAATGTGAACCATTTACAAATCAAATCTGAACCCTCCCGAACTGTTGGCAAACTCATCACAGCTGCTCCGACACTGACGCAGAAATGTTTCTGACGTGTTTGAGTTAAAGTCTGGACACTCATTAGTGTACCGACAAAAGTCAATGACAGAAGAGACCTCCCTTTGTAGTTGTTGATGTTCTGTCAAGTCTGATAATATAGTGTCAGCATGTTTGAGACTGTGAAAATTATGTGAGCAAACTGTTTGTCAATGTACAAGATGGGAAAAGACTTATTCTATATTTAACCAAAGCCACAGTCTTTCCCTAAAATCATAACCAAGTAACATAAACCTAACATAAATAAGAGGCTAAACATGGGCCCTGGTCCTGTGGTTTGTACACTCTCTACCTGTGCCTTATGTGCAGTATAATGCTGCCGCACTTTCTGGTTTGGAAAAAAATGCTAGTGAACATTATGTAAGCAGTACATTCCCTTAAAAATATATTTGGCAAAACAAATTAGTGTGATGCAACCCGAACTCTGAGCTAGCCTAAGTAGTCACATAGAAAACTATAAACACAAACCTTGCAAAGGCACCTTCAGGATATGTAATCAAATCTCGACTACTTTTAAACCTAATGAATCAGATCACCAAAATCGAATTCACTGTTCCTTTGCCCAAGGCTTCTCTTCTCAACAAATCACATCAAAATCTGCTCATATTGGCTTTTTTGAGAGACGACTGTACACACAGACACCAGGCATTAGAACATGACGATCATGACATACATATAGTCTACATTGATCTGCCGACTCACTTGCGTCTGAACATCTCAGCAAAGATGCAGCCGGTGCTCCAGATATCCACGGGTGTGGCGTAACTGGACTGCAGCAGAACTTCAGGAGGTCGATACCACAGTGTCACCACCTGGGAGACACAAACATCGGAGTCCATCAACAGGGATCAGACCAAATCATTTAAGCACAAGTAAAGGAAAACAAAAATCAGTAAACATGTTGCATGTTTTAGTTTGAAATACTTGTAATACTTGGCTGCATTTCAGCTAAACCTTTTACAAAGCTTTCCACATTTTTGAACACACTATCTTCCAGGTGGGCCAGTTTTAAAATTTAATTTGGTAACACTTTCTATGAAGGTCATTGCTATAATGACTTATGCATATATTTATAACACGATATAATGCTTCCATAAGACATTATAACAATTGTTATAATCACTTACAAACGTGCATTAGGCTCTATAGCAAAGTTCATAAGTCAAAGTGGTCTTGAGCAATCTCTCACGATCCTGAGACTTAGTTTCCTTGCTGTAATTAAGTTGTGTTTTTGTGCTAAACTGCAAAATGTGTAAAATTCATACATATTGTTCAAGTGAAGAAACATAAATAAAAGTTTTTTTACTTAAGGCAAATAAATGTGTTATAAGTTCTTATAATTAATTCATATAGTATTATGTCCCCCTGTAATATATTACACAGGAATAGACCTTTTAAGACTTTACTTAAAACAAAGACATGCTATATAACATTACCATAAGCTATTATTCCATTTTATAACACTAATTCTAAATTGTGACTGAAGTGTATTTATAACGAGGCAGAGTCGATGGTTATAATGTACTATGGAACCTAGTCGGAGATTCTTGGCGCACAGTGGTATAAACTGATATTATATTTTTGATATTAGTTATAAAACATTAAATCACAAGTCATAATGACATACTCTGAACAAAAATGTAAACGCAAAATCTTTATTTTTGCCCCCATTCTTCATGAGCTGAACTCAAAGATCTAAGACTTTCTCTACGTCTCTCTCTAAGTCCTATTTCTCTCAAATATTGTTCACAAATCTGTCAAAACCTGTGTTAGTGAGCACTTCTCCTTTGCCAAGATAATCCATCCACCCCACAGACAGAATGGGTATTGCACAGGTGTGCCTTAGGCAGGCCACAATAAAAGGCAAATGGAGGCAAAAACAAAAGCATTGCGTTTATAATTTTGCGCCTTTGGACTGCACTGACTGGGATGTTTTCAGGACTGCTAATAACTACCTGGATGAGTATACAGAGGCTGTGACGTCCTACATCAGTTTCTGTGAGGACAGCTGCATACCAACATGCATCAGGATGAGTTATAACAATGACAAACCCTGGTTCACAGCTAAGCTCAGACAGCTGAGGTTGGAAAAGGAGGAGGTGTTTAGGAGTGGAGACCGGGCGAGGTTTCAGGAGTCAAAGTACAGGTTTAGCAAGGCAGTGCGAGATGCTAAACAGCTGTACGCAGAGAGACTATAACACCAGTTCAAGAAATGACTCTGCTTCTGTCTGAAGAGGCTTCAGACAGATCATGTGCTACAAACATAAATTCCCCCCACTCCATGAACGACTCATGCCTTGCCAACGAGTTGAACGAGTTTTACTGTTGCTTTGAAAGACAATGGGACAAACCTGACACCATCCCCCGTCACACCACTGATCGGTCATAGTCCACCATCTCATCCCCTACCTCCTCCCCCTCTCTTACCATCCTGGAGAGGGATTCCAGACTGTTCAGGAGGCAGGAACCTCGCGAAGAAGCTGGGCCGGACTCTGTCTCCCAATCCACCCTGAAAAACTGTGCCAATCCGCTGTCTATGGGGGTGGTGATGGCGCACTGGATAAGACTATGCCTTTGGTGTAAGAGACCCGGGTTCAATCCCCCACTGTGACCCATCCACATATTTCCCTGAGTAAGACTCTTAGTTGCTCCAGAGGTGTGCGACCTCTGACATATATAGACATTTTTAATACCTCACTAGGGACATGCCACGTGCCAGCCTGCTTTAAAGCCTTCAGTATTATCCCTGTCCCCAAAAAACCAAGGACCACTGGACTAAACGACTCCAGTCACACTGACATCTGTGGTTATGAAGTTCTTGTACATACAAGCGCCTTGTATTGTCCCACCTAAAATCCATCACTAACCCACTCCTGGACAAAAACATTTTTTTATCTCCTTACTTTTTATATATTTATATTTCTATTTATGTTCATGTGTACTGTGAGCACCAATTTATATCAAGGCAAATTCCTCATATGTGAAAATGTACCTGGCAATAAACCCAATTCTAATTCTGATTCTAACTGTTGAAGTAAGGGTATAATGAACAAAAAAACAGAAGAAAGCATTTAGCTTACTGAGGTTAGCATGTAGCTTAAGTGCTGCCTCACAGAGCTGCTAGCATGGCTATCTCTGAATTAGTCTGGTTCAAATTCATCTTCAAAAATGAATTCAAGGAAGCTCATACTAAGATTTGACAGTAAAAAACCCCCATCACATTTATGTTATGTTGTGAGAAAATTACCTCAGAAGACAAATAATAAGTTAACATGGGCAGAGCAAGAAGGGTAATGTGAAGTTGGTAGTGTCTGATTCAAGTGCAACTTAAGACAAAAAAGATCATTATGATACTTGAATGTTGAAAATGTAATAAAATATATTATGGTATGCTTAGGAAATGATCTATACACGAATTATTTATATGGTCCAGGTGAGTTCTTACCACAGGAGTGAGGGCCATGTGGCAGCTGTAGATCCTGGCCAGTCCGAAGTCAGCCAGCTTCACCTGGCCCTGGCTTGTTACTAGAATATTCTCTGGTTTCAGGTCTCGGTGCATCACGCGGTTAGAGTGAAGGAAAGCAAGACCGCACACCAACTGCCTCATCAGGTCCTGCAAAAACACACAGGCATATTTCAAATGAAACAAAATATTTCAATAAGAACATGCTTAAAAAGGGTTAAAAGACCCTAAATAACAAACATCCTTTCACTATTTTTCTAACATATTTGACAGATCATGCATGTTTAGTTTAGATTTTATTTCAGTAAGTTCTCACTTTAATGTGTGCAGGGGATAATCCTGGCGCTGGGGCTCTCTCTAGGTACGTCTTGAGGTCTTGGTCCACATGCTCAAACACCAGTGTGACTTTAGTCTCCTGGTCCGACCTCTGGGTGGCACATACATCCATGAGCCTGTCAACGTGCAATACAAAGTGTTGTATAGTGCTCGCACTGAATTATAGAGAACACAACACTGTGATAAATGTCCTGACTTACCTGACCACATTGGGGTGGTCAAACTGCTCCAGCCTTCTCAAAAGAGCCACCTCTCTGACCGTGGAGATTGGGAGGCCATTTTGGTCAGTCTGGACACGCACGCTCTTCAGAGCTACAAACTGTCCGCTCTCCGTGTCTCTGGCCTTATAAACCGTCCCATAAGCGCCTCCTCCGATCTCTGCCAGTGGTTCATACTGGATACTGGTGCCGTGGGCCATGGCCAAGGTCAAACAGACTGAGAGACAAATCAGATGCAAAAGATATAAATGATATTAATCACAATGATGAAATGATGAAAGGTACTAATGTACAGTCCCCTCCAAAAGTATTGGAACTGTAAGGCAAATTCCTTTGTTTTTCACTGAAAACATTTGGGTTTAAGATCAAAAGATGAATGTGAGACAAGAGTTCAGAATTTCAGCTTTCATTTCCTGGTATTCACATCTAGATGTGTTAAACAACTAAGTACATATCACCGTTTGTATTAGACCATAGAATTCTTAGGGGAGCAAAAGTATGGAACAAATAATCTTAAGGCAAATAACATTTAATATTTGGTGGCATAACCCTGCTTGCAATAACTGTCTCAAGCCTGCAACCCATCGACATCACCAAACTGTTGCATTCTTCATTTGTGATGCTATTCCAGGCTTTTACCGCAGCTTCCTTAAGTTCTTGTTTGTTTTGTTTCTCCCTTCAGTCTCCTACTGAGGAGGTGAAATGCAGCTCTATTGGTTTAAGGTCAGGTGATTGACTTGGCCAGTCTAAAACCTTCGACTTTTTTCCCCTGATGAAGTCCTTTGTTTTGTTGACAGTGTGGTTTGGCTCATTGTCCTACTGCATGATAAACGTCCTCCCGATTACTTTCAATTCATTTCTCTGTAAATTGGCAGACAAAATGTTTCTATACACTTCTGAATTAATTCTGCTGCTACCATCATCAGTTACATCATCAATAAATATTAATGAGCCTGTTCCAGAAACAGCCATGCGCGCCCAAGCCATGACATTACCTCCACCATGCTTCACAGATGAGCTTGTACGCTTCGGCTCATAAGCACTTCCTTTCTTTCTCCACACTTTGGCCTTTCTATCATTCCAAATTGTTGTGCTTGCTATGCCCAGTGGCTCTGGTCGATTTTCCTTCTTTTCTTAGCTTGACAATGGCTTGCTTTTCTCCCATAGACAGCTCTCTGGTCTTCATGTTGGTTTATCCTCTTTAAACAGGAAATGTAGCCTTTATAGGTTTGAACGAAGGATGAAAACTGAGGTTAGTCATGCAGAGCTATTCAATGTTTGGACAATCAACCTAAAAGGCAACACCTGGGCAACAAGAAACATCTGTCAGTCACATGTTCCAGTAGTTTTGCTCACTTGAAAAATGGCATTTGTTTGCAGGTCCAATATTCACTCTCTTTTTAGCTCTGTTGTTGGTCTCCACCAACTTCTGAGGGAAATATCTGACTTTTTAGCTGCTAAATGCTCCACTAACCAGCTGGTTGCTTATTTTTTCAGTCTGCGGAGTGATGACTGTGCAGTCAGTTTATGGGAGCTTTTTCACTCAAATGACTTTGATATAAATGGTGAGAATCAAAACATTAGAGTTGTGGGCTGGAAAAAAAGAAAACAATGAGCTGAAAGATGCTAAAACGCTCTGCAGCGCTGAGGGGGTACTGCATTGTGGAGTAGTAATTCTCAGTGGGTTCTTCACGACAAGCGACCCTTTCATGTTACAAGTAGTCATTTCAGCCATTCTTCATTTTAAAAATATTGATTGGCGCAGCTTTACGTCATATATAGGTGATGAGGGCTTCACCCACCCTTTTCACCCTTTCCAGCTGCTAATAAATAACTCTTCTCGGCATATTTCAGCCATTTCACCTGCAGGAGTCAACGATGCTTGGAGCTAAGAGCACAACATTTTATGCCTCTATTAGAGTGAAGCCCTCATAAGAGCTCTCCAGGTACTCAGGGTGCAAAGTGCTAAAATGTGTGGCATATTTTTAGTCATCTCCAAAGTGGAATTTATCAGTGCACCTACATTAAAATGTTTTATTATCCACAAGCTACGGGACAAAGTGCCTGACAGCATTTCAAAACAAAATCACTCAACACAAGATTCTGCATAGAAAGCGCATTCAACCACGCAACCCAAACAGCTTTTTTGTCCCATTGCTTCAAACTTTCCTCTCACCTCTCTACCAACCTTTTCCTCCCAGCAGGCAGCAGGCACACAACCAGAGAGCAGCATCCCACTCCTTCCTTCCCTTTGTGCAAATCTTAAATCTGTCAAACCAGGTGGGTACTTTTGCCCTGGCTGAGGGGCATCTTGCCCACCTTGTCCCGCTCCATCTACAGTTTACCGCTTACTTAACATTAACACACCTCACCTTGACTCCTAGTACATATGCCCTGTTCACTGATGGTGGTTCTGTGGTCCTCTGCGTCCTCCTATGCCTGCTGCCTTCAGGGCTTTTCCAGTACAGTTCATGCAATCAGTCTCCTCATTAAAGAGCAGAGCAGTAGCACCATCTTCACAACCCCACTGGTTGACTCAGAAACCATCGCACCTGCTTTTAGGTCTTCTATTTTATAACCTTGTTGATGATGTATGAGGTTGACGATAATTTTTCCACCTATGTGAAAAAACTGGACACCTGCTAAGTGACTGACGTGACGGTGTGGAAGGAAAACTGAATATCCTCAACATGATCCAGCTCTAGCAAAAATATCACTCAATTAAAATTTTTAATATCTTTTCCCTAATGAGCAAGGCATTTGTATAGCAATTTCACCAACAAAACAATGTTGTCAAAGTGCTTTACATAAAACATACAAGCACTTAGGGCTGGGCAATAAAACAATAATGATAATTATTGAAATATAATTATATATCGCAATATAATTATATATGTATATAATATAATTATCAATAACAATATAAGAAATGTTCAATATAGTGCCAATAAATGTTTGATTTAGTTAATTTGAATCACAAATGAATTAGCACTTAATATTTCTATTAAGATATTTATTTTGTTGAGGAAAAGGGACTGAAAAAAGATTTACTAAATATATTTTTTGAAATAGGATTTTATCATAATTGCTTTGAATGTTCTACCTCAGATTTGTAATGTGATCTGAAAATTTAATCACATAATTAACCTTCTGGTTTTCACTCAGGAGCTAAAACTTTAAAGAAATATTGAATAATGTGAATTTATTTTAATCGTGACATAATTTTTGGCCCTATCGTCAGTCCTACAAGCAACATAGGGCAATATAAAAAGACATTTAAATACCATTTTTTTTAAAAAAAGAGTTAAATAGAAAACAATAAAAGTAAAAGTGTGTGAAACTGTTTTCTCTGTGTGCGCTGCAGTCGGCTCATTATCCACGCCCTCACCGGGCTCTCCCATGTGCCTCTAAAAACAGATAAGCCTATGTGCCATGAGAAAAATGTTTTATGAGCAATGTGCGAGTAACTTTTAAGACAACAACCTATCATAACCACCCTCCCCACCCCTCCACTAATTGCTCAAAACATTCGCCACCTAAACACCGAGAAAAAGGCCGGTGCTCCAGTCGCTCTGTGACAGAGAGACATCGGCAGCAGCTGAAGCAGTAAAACAGAAGAAAACAGGAACAAGATAAGGAAGGTTTGGGTTTGGCTCGCTGGCCATTTAACGTTAGCCGTATCTGTGCCTTTCGTTGTTCAACATGTTCAACTTTTCACAGAGCTGACGTGCTTGTAAGTTACTTTTCGTCAACTGACCAATCACAGCTTGGATGGGGCGGCACATTAAAAAAAGTTTGACGTGATACAGCAAATCATTAAATGTTGAACAATATTTGTTGACAAGTTAGTACTTAGCATTAACAAATTAGAGACCAATGCCCACACCGAGCTTTTGCTTGCACAAGGATTAAACAAAAATGAAACAGGTATTGTAAAAACATTTACTCATTTAGCTGATGCATTTATCCAAAGCTTACAATTGCTATACATGTCAATAACTGGTTTTAATACTCAACAAGTGGTAAAAAGTATATGAAATCCTAATGAATGCAGTATTTAATATATTATTGTTATACAAACACTAAATTATTAACCAAACATTATAATCTTATATAATACATTTATGTACAGTTCCCCCTCCGCATTCCTTGATAATTAAGCAAGTAGACTCACAGTACCATTTGTTCCATTATAGTCCAATAGCAAATCGCAATATTGTCCGCGATAATCGCAATATGACTTTTCCTCCAAATCATGCAGCTCTGGTACACACAGGAAAAACTATGTGACTACAGCTGAAGAGATCAGTCTGTTGATCGACTAGCCGACTGACTGTAAAAATGCCAAACATTTGCTGGTTCCACCTTCTTAGATTATTTCATACAGGATAGTAAACTGAATATCTTTGGGTTTTTAACTGTTTGTTGAATAATGATGAATTCCTACTTAACAGCTTTTTGTGATTTGCAATATGGAGTTGCCCTTTTTTTACTTCAGATTCTTCTGAAATTTCCCCTTTCCAACCCTTAATAGTCCTGGATATGTATAGCACACATATTATCAGGTCCATTATCCATCGTGTCCTGTTGATTGTGTCTATTTATATATGTATGCACTGCTACAAGTATTTTGGTGCTTGTATAGTATTGTGAAGATTTTGACATTTATATTATTGTGTATTTTAAAAGAAATATTTTTCTCTTGTTTTAGAAATTTTAGTGATTTCATTGGTAACTTACATTTTTGAAGTATGCGATTGTTATATTCTTTGGTCCTATTGTGTGTTTTTCGAGTTACATGTATTTATCTAGTTTTATTTTTATGTGCTTTTTTTCCTCTAAATTATTTGTCTATTGTTAGATAAGGTACCAGTAAGATTTGTGAGTATGTAGACGTATGAGTATATTTATGATATTATTCTGATGCACATTCAGTATACAGGTATCTACATTCATTTCATGGAAGTATGATTAATGTTTTGTAATGGCTGCCTTATTTAATGAGGAAGTAGGTGATTGGTGGAGACAAAATAAGTCACCTCCTATAAAAGATGGCTTCTCAATATGTAACACCATTTGCCTGAAGAAGGTCGAGTACCGAAACGTTGTGTTAATATATTCTTTGCAAGTTAGACAGTGTGTGGGAGTTTTCTTAGGCTACGTTTGACTTTTTTTGTCCCCCTCCGACGCACCTGTCTCCTGTTTACAGATGTGCGAAGTTAATTACTGTTCTGAACTGTTGGTTGAATAAAAGAATTTGAATACATCACATTGGACTCTGGGAAATTACCGTTTTTACATTCTGTAGACAAAACATTGAGAAAATAATCCGCAGATTATTCAGAGAAAATAATTATTAGTTGCAGCCTGGCGGTTTGTGCGGTTTAACTCTCCCTTTATATTAATATAAATACTAACAATCAATCAAATACTAAACTGTCAATAGAAAACCTGTCAGCGTCACGCTGTGTCAGACTATGTATAAATTATAATAATGGTGGACTTGTTAGGGCAGAGACAAAGTATGAAAGAGATGAAGTAAAACTGGAGCTACAACTGTTTCTGCAGGGGAGAGTGAGAAAAATACAGAAACAAAAGAGCAGAAAGCCAAACCGCAAGGAATTCATTCTCCTCTGTTGTTTAAACCAACCTTTTCAATTCCTAAAGTTGATACTCCAAAATAGAGCTGCAACAGTTTCTTGAATAATCAATTAGTTGTTATTAAATTAATTGACATCTGTTTTGATAATCTATTAATAAGTTTGAGTCATTTTTAAGACAGATTATCGGTTTCCAGCTTCTTAAATGTGACAAGTTAAACAAAACAAGACATTTGAGGAAGTCATCTTGGGCTTTGGGAAACACGGATTGTCATTTTTTTGACATTTTACAATGAAACAGGCTTGTACAATGAGATGCAGTTTGGAGTTAATTTGGAGAAATTAAACAACTTATAATCGTAAGATTATTTGACAATGAAAATAATCATTAGTTGCAGCCAAACTGCAAAAGTATCTAAATGCTCTAAATGGCTGTCAGTTTTTCAGCATGAGACAGCATGTTTGGACCGCAGCTTTGTAAGCACAATTGCTTGATTAAGCCCGCAGAAGAAAATGGATATGTGCAGAGTCACTGCTGAAGGTAGCAAAATATTTGCCTTTTTTTAAGAGTGATGATTTGATGCATCACATTCACAACCTTTTGGATCTGTATGCAAATCACACAAGAGCTGCGGTCAACTACTGTACAAACCATCCACAACTCAGCATGTACACATTGGGTTAAATATATCTCAAGGGATGTATTAAAGTGTTATTCTACCGCATCAATATGGCTGAATGGCAGCATGACATTAACTGGCATAGGGCTCAAACATGTTGCTGCGGTTAGAATATTCACATATGCTGCCAAACCACATTAATAGAAGTGGTCGATCTAAACTCTAGTCAATAAGAGGAAGAGGCGTTGCATTATTTATGTTGAACATGCCACATTTCTTACTCTTATGCAAAGAAAGTTGAGTCAAGAGTGTCTGCAGACAAGAATCGGCCTGCATTCCTGTCCATCTGCAAGAAATACAAATTCCTGTCAACAGCATTCAGGTCAGAGCTGAAATGAGTAATAAAACTACAAATGAAAGTGTCTGCTTAAATAAACAACTGACTTCATTCTGCAACACAGAGAAAGACTTGAATGCATTGGGTTGCAAACATGCAAACATTTTTGCATGTTTTAATTTCTTTACCTTCATTATTATTATTATTATTATTATTATTATTATTATTATTATTATTCATAAAGGTTTGTAGCTGATTCTAAAGTGTAACACAACTAACGTTAATGTTTTTAGTCCACTGACATGACTGTCTCCCGTCACTTTTTAATGAAGCTGTTATTAGTAGGCTACACTAATAATTCGGATCATACTAGCTTTAGTTTTTTCATTATAATAAAATACTATAAATATAGCTTCAGGTTTAAAATTCATATACAACATAAAAACAGTATACATGTAGTTACAATTTTCAGGAAGCTATAATGATGACAACCAGACATACTGAATAGTGGCAAAAAAAATTGAAATAAGCACAATGTACTATGCATATGTTACATATTATTTACTAATACTAATGGTAATGGTGGTATGATGCTGCCGCCAAAGAATAAATTTAAAATGCTAGTTTAGTTTCATAGTTTGAGCTTGATTCTTTATTTGAGAAAGCCCCCGGCAGCTGCGATAGCTTGATCATGTATTATGAGTGCACACATTGCCCAGATGTTGGATGCCACACAAGAAGTAATTAAGCTGATTCAGGTATCCATCACCCACCGCTCGCTCACTGCAAGTGAGCAACTTTCCACTGTAGGCAGCAGACTGTGTTGCAACCGCTGAGGGAGGCGGCACCGCAGCAAAAGGGCCAAGAAGTACAGAGGAATGCAGAAAATACTGAGAGAGGCCTGTTGGTGAGTAACCTGCCCTGTACTGACAAATGTCACACTACACCGTTACTATATTATTTTAATTCTCAAGAGAGCTGATACCTTTATTTCAGTTGAATATTTTTTTTTAAGTTTTACTTAGATATGTAGTGAGCGGACAGATAACAAAATTTACTTGTCAGTGCATTCTGGCTGACAAACTAAATGTTCTTAAATATCTTTGACAGCATTGTCTTGTTAATGACTTCTCTCCACCAACTTCATTACACAATGGAGGTGGTGGAGAGAAGGGGAAAACAACAAAACAACAACTTGATTTGATCATGGCATTACATAATCAGCCTGTTGCCAGCCCTTCACTGTCTCATAAGGAAGGATCAGGACCCCTTTTTTGGTGCCACAGGAAGTGGTTCAGGCTGTACATGACCTGCTACCTTTATAGCATCTCCCCATTTCCTTTACAGTGACACAACAGCTCACAGCAGCACATGAGAGAGAAGGGGCAAATTTATGGCACCTGGTGGTTTCACTTATGTCTCACAGCACTGAGGGTCGTTAATTTGCCAGCCTGTTGATCACCAGGATCGATTATCAGACAGGCGGAAGCTCACATTAAGTCGCCCACTCTTCATTCATGTATATCTCCTTGATCAGCTCTAATCTAGGCGGACACTGAAGGCCAGTGGGCGGAGGCACAGAGAGAAACAGGCCAGGGCAGACGGAAAGAACTCTGTGCCGACACGTGGTGTTCCTCCATGGCGCTCCTTTGTTAATTAAACTGGCAACAAGCATAAATAAATAAATTTAAAAAGCTAAGAAACAAAAGGCCACACGGACTAATCTCCCCACACCCTCCCTACCACCTAGCCTGCATGTTCACTGACGTGGCGGAGAGAAAACTGAAAAAAAAACAACAAGTAGATACGGCAGCGGATGAGACAGATCACCGACAGCAACTTCCACATCTGTTCCACATGACACGCATGTCCGCACGCCGGAGTGTCACGCACATGAATCCCTATCAGTTTAAGCGACAGTTCAGAGACCTTACTTACCTCTCCTGTTTTATCTCTGCTTGCAAGAAAAGCTTCACTTTAAGCTTTATGAGGAGGACATGTTCATTAAACTGCCACGTATAACTCCTACAGAACCGGGTCCCAGTTGGCAGGTCGGGTCCAGGGTGAGGTTTCACAGTCCCGGCAGTGGGTCTGGTGCTGAGAGTCCAATCACCCGATACGATTTCGGCCTCCACTGTTTTGTCTTCCAGCCTGGACTCTTTTTTTT
>JAPMOB010220469.1:0-32213 GCA_029875015.1 Lepomis gibbosus | reverse complement strand
TGTCGCTTCCTGTTGCTTCTAGCAACTCTTCGAGGAAGGCGGAGCTATAAATTCTTGCAGCATGAAGAATGAAGGAGAGCTTAAAGGCCTCTGATAATATACATATATATACGTTATATTGTTATATGCATATTTTTATATGGAAAGAAATCCCGTTTACCTGTTTTAGTTTATCTTAAAATAGGCCCAGATATGTATCCGGCACACTTTTATTTCAGCATACCATAAAAAAGTTTCTGTAGTTTAATTTAGTTTAATTTATTTCCACAAGTAACTAAATACAAAAAGCATAAAATAGGGAGTATTTGAAGGGAGTAAAACTGGCCCTATAAAGACACTTTTCCCAAAAGGAAATAACATTACAATAATATCTATAATTTAAATTTATCAATGAAGAAAGAAAAAAAAAGTTTCAAAACCAACCAATATATTTTATGTACTGGCAATAAACTAAACATAGTAGATTTATACTGTACACAGTACTTTGCGCAAATATTTAAAAAATGTGGAGTTGTTGGCAGTGACTGGTCTAGTTGTTTGTATCTATATGGATGATGTTTTCCATCTGTGACAGTTTAAAAACTACTTTTTTTATTACTTTTACTATTTATTCATTATTACTAAAAGTCATCATGTTTGTATAGTTTCAGGCACAACAGTGCAGACTACGGTTACAAACATGAAAGAAAACTAAATGAAAATAAATCCTCTCCCTCATTTTCTCTGCGCTCATATGTCTCTCTTGTTGTCTTATTTTGGATTTATATGTTGAGGCCGATTGAGACACAGTTGAGACTTTGCTTTATTGGATATGTGGAACATGTTGCAATAAAAAAATCCAACTTCCATAAAAGCACAGTGTATTCAGATTATTAAAATCAATGATTGTTCGTTAGTAAATCACTTCTTGAACAGTGGCTTCTGTACAGTGGCTTCTCTGATGGATACTGATTTGAGTGTTAAAATATAAATACAGGAGGTCTGTTTTGAGTACAAGTACTGTACTTGAGTACAAGTTTGAGGTGTTTGTACTTTACTTTTCGTGCTAGTTTCTAATTCTACTACAATACATCTCAGAGGGAAATATTGTACTTTTTACTTCACTACAATTATTTGCGTTTTAGTTATGAGTTACTTTACTGAGTTTATAAAACATGATGTTATTATTATTAGTTAAACTACCCAAAAATACATAGAAATGCAACTAAAACAATGAACGATGATATTGTATATTTTGTAAAAGTATTTAATGGTTCTGTTAAATTATTTTAATAGTTTTAATTATTGTAATGTATTTTTTAAAATAATTCGGAGGGTCTGAATTGTTGGTTGGACCAAAAAAAGCATTGTGATGGTGAGAATTTGGGGTATGTGTAACTGTGACAGCATTTCTCATTAGTTTCTGAATTTTTACAAATCAAACAATCAATCCATTAAGTGAGAAAATAATCAGCAGATTAATGAATAATGAAAATAATAATTTGTTTGAGACTTTTACAAAGCGGTAAATACAGTGCAAAACAACAGTAAAACCCTGCTTTTACATTAATGCATGGGTAATAATAATCTAAGGATATTATATTTAATAGTCATTGGTGTCATTTACACTGGGAACACTGGGGACATGCCCCCACCACTTTCTGAAATGGATGATTTTGTCCATTACTTTTTGAAAGCATTTGTTCAAAATGTTCTAAAAAATTGCTTACAACAAGAAATAAGAATAAAAATGCTTTGAGACAGGTTTAAATGCATAATAAGAAAACATGCAGTGCAATGTAAATGTGCACTGTCCTAAAATGGTAACTTCAGCTAAAAAAACAAGCTGCTGATTACTGCATTATATTCTGTCTTTTTATATATGAATTGTCTCCTGCCAGCTGAATTTTTGTTTTGTTTCCCTTTATATAAATAAAGACATTTACATTGGTGCAGAAGATTTCAGTGGATACAAAATGAAGTGCTTAATGCTCAAAATTTTCTGCGAGAGGACCCCCAGACCTAAATATTTCCTCTAAAATTAAAGTTAAAATTTCTTCTCATCTTGTTCTCGTGAACTCAATATTGCGCATCATCACATCTCGTGACCCCTAATCTGAGCTCTTATGTCCCCAGCACGTTTCAACACAAAGTGACGCCCTTGATAAAACTGTCACAGGGGGATATATTTCTTTCTGCATTAAGTACTTTTACTTGCTTACTTTTTCCTGATTATATTGTAACTATTTTTTTTCATTAACATTTTCAATGCAGATTGTGAGTGCTTCCTCCACCACTGACATTAACTAATATTAAAAACTGGATGGCTTCTAGAGTATACTACGCTCTAATGCTCATTCAGCCTGATGTCCTCCATGCTCTCAGGGAACTGTTTCATCAGGCACCTGAATAAAGACCTTTTGGCATTAGACTTTACCAATGGGGCCAAATAGGGATATTGGACTATGTGCAGTTTAGGTTTGTAACTCACTACTAATAATAAGAGTGGACCTTACTCAGTTATTTGTTAAATGTAGATTTTTGTCTCTTTATGGGCGTCCATTGGTTACAATCAAGCTACACAATGTCTGCCTGCTGCGAAAAACAGCATGTGATCACAGACAAACCTGAATGGCGGACTTGTCTGTTAATAAAATCCTCGTTGGTCAGTTACAGTTTATGAGTCCTGGCGTCCATTCACAAATGATCCATTTGGGGTAATTCTATGCTTTTACAGTATTTTTTCAAAACCGAGCCTACATGTGTTGCATGCAGGAGGGGAAGGATGTAGACATTGACAGTATCCGCACTTGTGGCCAGAAAATGGGGAAGTTGTAGTGCAGTGACAGTGGCTTGCAGACTGACTCAGCTACTGTGACAGAAGTCTAAAACAAGGCATTGCTTCTCTATAAATGTTCTCTAAAAAGTTTCTCCAGGGCTTTCTGCCCCACCAGGAGGACTGCTGAGGAAGCAAAGACTCAGGTACTTGGTTATGAATGACTGATTTCCAACCCTTTTTCACAGCCGCATTGTTTTGTCATAGTAATAAAAAAGCGCAGGTTTCACATTAACGGTGGCTCAGTTCTATTCCAGTGTCCCAGTAAGTCAGGATGGTGTGACAGTGAGCCAGCATGAACAATATCAGCACCCTGAAGCTGAAGCAGCAAAATGGAATTCAGCCATCATTAACTTTTTATTATATTCACCTGCGCTTTAACTGTCAGAAGGTCTTCTGTGAAAAGGCTTTTGCAGTAACACTCGTTTACGTTTGCATAAGGAAGTTTTTTTTCAAGGGATCATGTGAAAAAAAAATAGGAGAACATACAATAATGATCATGATAATAGGAAGAAGAAGAAGAAGAAGAAGAAAAAGAAGGTAAGGGAAATAATCTCCACTTTTTTTATATGAATCTTTTCTTAGAAACAGTAGTTTGTGTTCACAGTAAACACTGTGATTTATTAGGTTAGTTATGTTAATTTAATGTTATTTTATGTTAATCATTTCTTTATATATTTATGTTTCAAACACAATGTCAAACAACTAATATGAAAGTATAGATATTTTGTCCTCCACAGAATATTAAATGATTTCATCTGAGACTAATAACAGAATACAATACGCGGCAGCAGTATTGAGAGTTCAGAGAGTTGTTTCCCAGATGCCTCAGACACTTGTCACCACAAACGCTGACTACCAACTGACACAACAGCATCACCGACATTTCTGCTTTTTAGTCTTTTCACAGAGCTGACAAGACTCAAAATTTTCACTGTAGGTCAGATGGTGGCAGACACGTTAACAAGCTCAAGCGGCATAACTGCATTTTTGATGTCATAAATCTAAATAACAGTATGGTTAACATGTTTGTTTACATCCTCTTTGAACTGATGCTTTAAGAGACTTCATTGCATCAGCTCACCTGGGATATAAAACTGCCTCTGGCTCAGTAATAATGTTAACCACAACTTGATAGCCTCGAACCCTCCTTTATCACATAGAAGATCGTACACGTACCACCACAGTCCTGTTCAGTATTCACACTCAGCTGTGATAATCGTTGGCACGAATCTTACAATCTGCAGTGAGTTTCCTGCAGCACTGCCAGCCTGACATATGATTATCATTCAAAGTCTGTAGCTGGGATCTTTCCTTACTACACTGCATGTCCTCTGATCCCAGACAACTGCATGCTTCAAATGGGACATGCTGTCTTCCACTGCTGCTTCCCCTGCACTTATAAGCATTTGCAACCCCCAGGCTGGTCTATTTTAATGAGAGTATTTATATTACTGAAAGAGAGGTTAACACATGTCATCGTCCCTCTGTTGTGTAGTTTCTGCACTAGACAGTTTTTATCTGTCAAGATCTCACACCGATAGCTTTTAACACCTGAATTTGAATCTGTTTGCCCTGTTTTGAAAATGGTGTGTGTATATTATTACTATCACCATACACAGTGTGCCTTAAACACACATGAAGACCACTTAGATCAGTGAATCACCCTGTCAGAGCAATATTTGCTTGGTTATTTTGGAGAAATTATGGAGAAACTAGTCAGAAAAAGTGGAAATGTTTCTCCAATCATTTAACAAGTTTCTTGGAGTTACCACAAACCCTCCTAAGAGTCCTCAAGCATGTGAGTTAAGATGGGGGAGCTGAATCACAAGTCCATGACTTAAGCTTACTGTAAATGTGTGCTCTATACTGCAGCACAGCTCCAGCAATATTACATATTGTGATTTTTTTTAAACAGCTGATGTTCAGTTCATAATGCTTGTATTTTTAGCTGAGTGTAATTCAACACACAACTACACTGCTCCTCTTTGAGATGGTGGGACAGGAGCCTGTTTATCTTATAACACAGTAGACCATCTCCTCTCAAACAACTAGGTGGTCCATAATGCTGTGATTCTATGAATATTGAGTCTGTTGTAGGCGAATGTACGCGGACTCTTTGTTCTGTTTATTATAGTCTTGTGACACCATGCATGAGATGGTGAAACACACACACACACGCGCTGTTTCTACACTGCTACAACTGTTTTCCTTTTCTCCGTCAGCCTATGGATCTCGATCAGCACGTGGCCTCCACGTCACACGAGTATCAGCACCTTGGACAGCAGCTTGAGTCAGTGCGCTGTGGATGGAGCTCGTCTCTCCTCTTCTCAGCTACAAGGAGGGACGATTCTTTTTTAAATGCTGTAACTGCACAGACAAAGAAGTTTGTGCTTTTGAGCCTGAAAACCAACTGAAAATCAGGTTTTAGCATCCTGGACATCCTGGACGCATCGCTGCAGCCTGCCACATGAATGGGGCATTTTATTGTCCCACTGATTCTTGAGGGCCTTGATTTAATTCGGTGAAGAAGCTGCTGCTGCTGCTGCTGATGATGGTGATGTGTTTTTAACAACCCGGAAGGGACAGCTGTTGTCGGCTCACTCTCTGTGTTTGTGCAGGAATCCATATCTATCCCCTCTCCACTCTTCCTGATGTGTGGCGCAGAGATGGTTGGTGTTGTCGTGAAATTGTTTATTAATTATTATTGTTCACCAGGATTGAGCTCTTTCTTATCCATCTCTAACGTGCAACGCTGCCGGATTGTAACTTTGTAACTGGGTTGTCGGACCTTAAAGGGAGGAAGATGCGTGATGAAACGGACAGATGCCACTGCAAGACAACAAAGAGTACACGCTTGTCACCTCGTGTAATTTTACCTCCGCTGTAGGTAGCCTAAATTTAAAACTCCAATATAAATCGGCTTTAACTTTGTTGTAAACAGGATTTAATATCACCCCTCTTCCCTTCAGACACCATCGCTGCTTATCTGCCTGAAGAAGAATAGGCACCAACATTTTGTTGGACAGCTCTTGCTTGTTTAAAACACCAAGAGGGTCAATTTGAACCTCGGGATCCTAATAAACAACCGGACCGAAAATGTAGCCATGAGATGATGCTGCTGGATCCCTCTGATTTTAATGGTGGTGCCTCACAGTTCGTTGCTTTCAGCCTCCATTGAATCCCGACAGAAAACGCCTCTATCCATGAAAAATAATCCTTCCCTATTGGCTGGATTGCGGTGCACATGCTATAACAACAGGATATGCAGAGAGCTATGGGCTGATCTAATAGCCTATCATGTTTTTAGCATGCTTTTTTGACCGAGATCTGTATTTTACTTAATAGGATGTGAACTACATGAATCAAGTGGTTCAGAAGCCATAATAATAGCCTGATAATAATAATAATAATATTCGTGCTAATATTTTTTGATGGACCCGCCACAGTCAAACTGAGGGCTGTGTTGTTTCACAGAGCACGTGTGCCTGTGTAGTAAAGCTGCTGAAGAATGTTTAAGTATCGCATCCGAATGTTTTTCAGTGAACTCAAAGTGTTGCTACTGATGCGCTCTGGATCAAGCAGGAGGACTGATACAAGCACAGACCCGGGTTCGCAGACCAGGATGCGAGGGTTCGCTATAGGGGGCTGTGGCTGGCCGCCGTTGAACTGCTCTCACCGGGACGATGAGGAGGAATATTACGGCTCTGACCCGCGGCCACGCAGCCTGGCATTTGAGGATGATGAAGGAGCCAAACCCCAGGGAGGAGGCCTGGACGCCTCATCCCTCCCGAGTCTCTCAGAGAGCGGGATGCGATCACCGCAGTGCCGGATCTGCTTCCAGGGGCCGGAGAAGGTATAGTTAAATAACAGAGATAGTCCCGTGGGTTACTGCCTTTAACAAGGGGGTCTACTCAGTAGGACATATGGTGGTCCAAGTGAGGTTCCTAGAGCAGCACAGGTGCTCGCTGGATGATGGGGCCTCAAACCACGTGGTGCTCAGGTGAAGGAAATGTTCACTATTCACCATACTGCTTCTACTAAAATATGTGCATGTGAAAATGAATTAGAATGTCTTGGGAAAACAAAACCAGCGGGGAAAGCTCAGAAAAGCACAAGACATTCATCCAAATTGTTGAGAAGTTTACCCCTTAAAGAATATTTTGTACAATATTTGTTATTATTTTATATATGATATATATTATATCTACTAATACAAATTTGACAAAGAATTGTCCAAATTGAAGCAGCTGAAGTCTCTAGTATTGGTTTAACTCTAAAAACAGTGGATCCTACATCTCCCATTGCCTAATGCAACTCAGTCTTTTCCAGCTTTGTCCATGTTAGTTTGGAGCACATGTTTTCTGTTATAAATGTGTAGTCTGAGATAACCCTGATGACATCATTATGACATCATTGGGGTTGTTTTCTCAGATAGGTAGTCCTCCTGATAATGAATAAACTGATATTTGTGTTTAAAATCAGTGAAGTGGCCCTCTAGTTGTGTGAACAAATGCCGTTTTAAATTCTCATGATGAATATTATGAGTCATTATACATTGATACCAAACTATCTGCATCTGTAAGTGTGCTCAGATGCAAAGTCAAAATCTAGACTTTAAAAAGGAGGATTAAATCTATCAGCAATGATCTGAAAATAGCAGTGGGCAGATGAAGGGCATCAGTTAAGAATAGGATGGAGAGAAGCAGGAGGAGCTTTGTATTTACTGCGTGAACCAGTGAAGTCCTCGCAGTGAGATTCAGCATCTGATGCACGAAATTAGGCCATTTCAAATAAAGCAATGAAGAAATGTCTCAGAGAATGATTCCTCAATATAAAAGACATTTACACTGATCATTATTCCGAGGGATTTGAGCGAGGCATGTGGTATGAATTCAATAACGTGCTGAGGGACTCTTCAGTATAAAACTATTGATACAGGGATGAAACCGTTGATCACTCCTTTAGGCTACAGAAAGGTCAAGCAAAGTACAGCTTAAGTGTCGCCTATATGTACACAAAGAGGGGAAGCTCAGTAAGTAAAGTTTGATTGTTTTTTAAATGTTTTTTTTTTTTTTAAATTTCAAGTGTTTACGTCATTCTTATCCAAGATGACGTGGAGGTCTGAGCACGTCAAATCCAGCGAATGAAATCAACCTTGAAGAGACATTCTTTGCATGAAGTCTCAGAAAGTTTTCGTTTCCCCTTCAGATAACCAATTAATTAAAGACCTAGCACATCACCTAGAGTGAGACAGAAAATAAAGTGAGATGTGTGAGAGCCTTGTCAGTCCAAGGGCCTTAGGGAGGCTCGAACTGACAACAACAAAAAACGGAGCCAGATGTCCTGTGATTTCTTTTGAAGCTGCTAGAAAATGACACGAGAGAAGCACATTTTATCCAGATGAAGGTGTTGAGCAGCAGGCAGACAAATATACCAAAACAAGTACACGGTACACTCTCCATTTAGTGTACTGTGAGTCATGTTTTAAATGTCTGCAGCTCAAGATATATAAAGACATGTGTATCTAGTGCTGAGATGATATACACTGAACATATAAACAACTGAAATGCTCATTTCAAGTCAGCACATGACTACATATTCATGATGAATATATGATGCTTGAAACATCTTGATAATAATGAGGTGCACTCGCCTTTATCCCTTAATTAGTCATAATTAAATAGGGGATCAACTGTTGAAATATTTTCTGCTCACCCCAAAGGTTCTGGCAAGCAAACTGCAATCAGATGAATAATTTTTTTTGTTTTTTGAGAAACTCCTTCTAGACATCTTATAATTGTGAAAAAAAACTTCTCCATTGCTGACATGAAGGAGCCACAACTGTTAGGGAGACGGTGCATGATGAGCCGGTAATATCTAAGATGGTTCTGAAAAGAGAAGCTGGAGACACAGGATCCTACGTCTCTGTGCACTGAGGGAGACAATTCAACAAATAATGTATGAGTGAACATTTAAAGGGTGATTAGTTCTTTTGTTCAGGAATTTCATATTACTGCACCACAACCTACTTTTAAAGGTTATTTGATCACATCCTTGTGCCTGGAACTAGTTGCAAAATATGCTAAACCTTCATTCTGTTATCCTCCTTTAATAACTCATTATTATAAAGGTAAAATAAAAAATAAAATTTGACTATATCAAATATACCCTGTAAAACAGACCGATGTCACACAATCTCTGGTAAAAAGGGCAGCTCTGGTTTGTTTTCAATGAACTCAAAAAGATTTGCATACATACATTGATTGTATCTGTTGGTGCTGGCTCCAAGCTATCATCTGTGTTGTCTAATCCTTTGCCATCTTCATGACAGAAACAACAGCAAATGCAATTCCCCTAAAACAACACTGTACCTTCAGTAGATAAAATGTGACAGTAACATTGTCAGGCCTGCGGATTTGCTGGTTGGGCTATTCATGATAAATATCTTTATCTTTACCTTGTGACATGCATATTCAAGAACTGTTTCAACATCCAGTGGCCTCTCTGGGTGTTGTGTGTCTCATGCAGCTGCTTCTTCTGTCCTGCAGGGGGAGTTGTTGAGCCCGTGTCGCTGTGCTGGCTCTGTGCGCTGTACTCACCAGTCCTGCCTTATCCGCTGGATCAGTGAGAGAGGCTCCTGGAGCTGTGAGCTCTGCTACTTCAAGTACCAGGTCCTGGCCATCAGCACCAAAAACCCACTGCAGGTATAGAGACGCTTTCTTTCTCTCTCTCTCTCTCTCCTTCCTTAATGTTCCCTGGAAAACAAACATTTAAAGGAGCTATATGAATAAAATTCATGACAGACTGCCAGGCCATATGGCAGAAAGCCATGCACAAATTTATGTTGCCGGGTGTGAAAAGCATAATAATCACATTAGCAGCCATTTATATTGAGGTGAATGTAATGTTATACAGTAGAGGCCATGCAGTGTTTACATTACCACCACCACATAGGCATTTTGGACGAATTTTTGTCTAGTCAACATTCACTGATGCCAATGAGCTGCCAACAAGCAGCTCATTGGCTTCACATTGCTGTTGGCAGATAAAGAGCGAGCACCCTCCATTTTCATAGAGCTATTTATTCTTCTTTTTTCATGGAGAAATGACAGGGAGATGCCAAGAACACCTTTGAGACACTGCACATTTCAAAGAGTTGGCACATGATTTAACCAAAGTGTGTGGCACATAGACGATAGACGAACAGACAGTATCTGCCCCTGAATGCTGGATAATAGATATTATCAGAGACTTCCTGCATCTCTGAATGAACTTTATGGAAAGAATGTTTTTGGAGAACTAATATAGCATTTGTGAAATGGCTGGGTTAATTCATTTAGGATTTCTCTAAATTACTTTATTATAATTTTCTATATATTATCTGTTTAAAACCCCTTTTTTATACAGTCTATGGTAAAAGCCTGAGCAGCACAGGCTCAGCGTGGCTCTGCAGTGACTGCACATAGTTAGTGAATGGCAAAGCACTGTAGTCACTTTGAAGGTGTAGCTTCACACTCGGAAACCCAGAGTTAATTGGGGCAAGAAAGCATTTGGCTTACAGAAGTCAGTCAGCAGCAATCTTAACATACACTGTCAAATACTGGAAGTACAGGCGCCACAGTGCCTGAGCAGACTCACCACGCTAAAGAGCTAGCTGGCAAACAGACTATCTGTACTCTACATCAACAATTAACCTTTATGGTAAAGTCAGGGAACTTCAGATGTTTGATCTTATACAGATACATGTTAAGATCACCAGATTTGGACATTGAATCAACTTAATTGCTTTATCTTTATTTATTACTCTTTCTTTGTAAGTGGAATATACACACAGTCTCAATCATCTCAACAAGCTGCATGAACAGTACTTTACATTAGTGCAGGGCTTTAGTCCATTTTTGAGTCTCACTCTGTCTTTTCTAGTGGCAGGCCATCTCCCTGACTGTGATTGAGAAGGTGCAGATTGCGGCCATTATCCTCGGCTCCTTGTTCCTCATCGCCAGTATCTCCTGGTTGGTGTGGTCCTCTCTCAGCCCTTCAGCCAAATGGCAGCGGCAGGACCTTCTCTTCCAGATATGCTACGGCATGTATGGCTTCATGGACGTAGTTTGTATAGGTAAGACACGCATACTGGAGCTGCCACGTTGTGTTATTTTCACAGACATGGTTGTTTTTAATATAAACAAGTTTGCTTGTCATTTTGACAAATTTTACATGCTTATTTGACATGTTTAATTTCCTAATAATTTCACAGAAAGAACAATGTAATTTGGTACTATTTATCAGCAAGGCAGAGACAGCGTTTAATGGTATACTTATGGTGCACTTCGCTTAATTAATTCCAATTGCTGTCCACAGAGTATTTAGTTCAGTGCACAACATGTCAGTTGAGGATGCAAAAGTGGGCAATTTGTCTACAAGCAAGCATACATATATAAATAATAATATTTCCAATATTGAATGAATTATTAATGAATATTAACTTGGGTTTAAATAAAGAATTTCATTCAAGGGATCCCCTGTTTTCCAAATAATTAGAACCAAATTACATACTTTCCAGGAAGCTATTTAGGGAAATAAATAGAAAAAAATTAGAGACTCGTAAATAAAGCGTTTACCAATTTGGCTTTCAAGAGACAAGCATTATCTTATTACCAAGACTAAGAGTCTAAAGCCATGCTAGCTGCTCTGTGAGGCTGTAGGCTACTGACTGAAGGCACATCAGTGATTTCAGCTAAATGCTAACTTCAGCATGCTAACCATGACCATGCTAACATGCTGGCAGCAGATCTACATGTCCACAATTGGACGCTATTCAACCAGGTCTAGGCCCTGTGTGCCCAAAGTAGCTAAATTGTGCTAACCCGTTACTCACTATGGTGTCACAGCACATGTAAACTTTGGCTCATAAAGCCTCCGTGTCAGTTGTGCCGTGCAGACCGTAGATCTGTAACCATGAGTGTGTCACATAGTGTGGCGCTCAAAGACAAGCTGCCAGCACAGCTCAATCTTATTCTTCTTGGGGAGGCTGTACCTTCTTGAAAAATGTGATGACAGACACACCAGCACGGGCAATCAGAGAGGCTTTATGCTTTTTTTGTCTGTTAATGTTCTACCGCTGCCGTTTTTCCCATGCTGCCAATTTAAAAAGAGGAATTACAGGGTGCAGTGAACCACTGTTTCATCTTATGAATGTATAAAAGGAAAATTCTCTCATCATGATGTCATAAAAATGGTATTTCTATTTCATGAGAAGAGCCATTGTACCACCTCTGTCTGTTCTTCTTCACTCTCCTTGTGTCCTCAGTCTGGACCAAAGTGGTGGACTGAATGACAGACCGACACTGCCATCAGTAGAGCCGTGCTACTAGGACGGCTGAAAATACGTTATTAATGTTATTTGCTATCATTAATATTATCTCTCTATTAGAGATAGTTTATACAGTACGTACTGTAATTTGATAACGCATCCATGTGCATAATTGTTTATTCTAAACACACTCACACAGATAAAATAACATATTTGTGTTGCATGTTTAGATTTGTTACGTTCCTGTGAATTGTTTTTCATCAACATGTTTCTCACCAAACATCAGTCTAAAATACCCACAAACAAGTTCAGTATTTTTGAGAACTGTTTAGTACTTCCTTCTTATTGAACAAACAACTGTTTGTCTATATGTAATCCTGTTAACTGCCACTGACCTCCGCCACCCTTTGTCCTTTATGTCCAGGCCTTATAATCCATGAAGGGTCGTCTGTTTACCGGATCTTTAAGCGCTGGCAGGCGGTGAACCAGCAGTGGAAAGTGCTGAATTATGAGAAAGCGAAGGACTTAGGTGACCCCATCAGTTCCAGCAGTAAAGGCGCTGGTCGTGTTGAGAGGAACTCTTCTCACACTGTGACAAACAGCGGCCAGAGGGCGAGTCGGCACGTCAGGACTATTCTCAACCACCACTGTGGCTATACAATTTTGCACATCCTCAGCCAGTTAAGAAACAACAACCTGCAGCGTACCAACCAAGAGGTGGTCATGAGGGTGACTACTGTATGAGGCTGGGTTATACAGAAAAAGTGTTCCTATGTTTGAAGAGGACATCAAAGTGTTGATTAGGATTTAATAAAATATTAATACATTTAATAAAAATCTTAACCTGCCACATTAACACTGCCGTTAACTTCTAGTCTCATACTTTGCTTGCAGATTCTCATTCCACTGAGGTCAAAGTGGACAAAGAGAAATATTTCACAGATTTGAGCAAAGAGGGGACATTGCAATTTTATCTCATTCTTTAAAGATGCGGATGTGAAAACTTGGCAAATAAGAGGAAAAAATACACATTTTGAAAAGCAGAAATCTTTGATTCTTTAAGCTATTAACCATTTTTACCACCATTTTAGAAAATGTCATTCAACAGTTTGGTTGTTGTTTTTTTGCTTTCCGGAGAAAAATGAAATGACTGTTTGTTTTATATTTGACTCTATCATAGAGCGTTTGATGGTGAAAAGGATTGTGCTCCTACTCATGTCACTGCCATACCAACCCAAGCCCCCCTAATTTATTCAACATATTCCTGAGGGTCCGCCATGATCAGCTAGATTTCCACTTGAAGCAGCATTGATGAATCAGACATTAAAAGGCCCGCTTCAACTTTGAGACATGACACAAATGCTTAAAATACACCAAGTTCAATTCATGTTTTGTAATAAAGACTTTGTTGATCTCAAAAGAAACTTTCTATTTTGTTTTGTCACGTTTTTAGGCAATAACACAAATCTGACACTCTTGATATATCCGGAGTGGATTTTTCCTGTTGGGGTTACAAGAATCTCACAAATCGAATAAATGAATGGACAGAGATCATTTCAAAAAACGATGTTACCTGGTCAAACATCTGACAGATAGTTGTTTAAAATTTAATTCTGTATACTTCAAATTTCCTCTTCTCAGATAGGATACTGAAATTCACATCATTCTCTGTATACCTATTTAAATTTGTATTGCCAAGATGAATATTGTTTTTGCATTTTTATTTAAATCTACACCTTCAGGCGAACCTTACTCACTTATTTTAATATGAACATCATTACTAAGAATTAGTAATCACAGATGTACTTCAATGTAAAGCCCCCCACCCCACCCCACCCCACCCCCGTCTCTCTTCTCTTCACTGTCATATATCAAATAATCTGGAAAAAGCCTGACTGAAAATCTATTCACATCCTGTTTGTCTATTTCCAAACTGCATCTGAAAAATGTTTAAATCTCTTGACTGAGGTTAAAGAGATAGTTAGATAGAGATAGTTGCAGCAGACAGTCTTCTGTGCATCTGTTTTATAAACAAGTCTGTCATAAAGCCTTACACCAGGAGGGAACTGTAATGTGTCACCATGTTCTCGGCAGAGTGAGCTGACAAGGATATTAGAGTTGACTCTGAAGACACCCAGAGGGGATCTGTAGCATTTTCATTTAATAGACAACACAGTGAAAATAATCACTGGCTGTGTGGCTGCTTGGACACTAAAAATCATGAGGTAAAGTTTCATCCTGCAGAGAGCAAAACAACTTGACTGTAAGTTATGATCCTCTTGGGGAAATGGCTCACATTTCAGGACAAGAGCAGATAGAGTAGATAGAGATAGAATGGCTGCAGGAAGTATTCATTTTGCTATACTCCCATAACTCAGTCTTGATATTTAAGTGAGGCTGGGCTACACTTTCCACTGGAATTATTTTATTACAGCAGCATGGGGGTTGGGGTTGACATAATCTCACATTACTTCAACTAAGTGTATATACCACAGTGTAAAGGTTAGCTTGATTACACGGATCTGTGTGTTTATTGAAGTAGCCTATTTAACTTTTTGAGTTTTTGAGGTATAGGCCTACTTGTACTTCACTTACAATTTCCCTTTACCTTTGCTCAATAAAGAGGACAATGTCTAACTTCTCCACTAGGTCTACATTTATCTGATGGCTTTAGTATTACATTGCAGATTCAGATTTTATACACTGAACATTTGGTAAGTATTAACTTTGTACTTTGAACTATGTTATGTATGGAAATTAGCCTCACCCTGACCACCTACAACATTGAGTCCCATCCTGGGGGCTCAGGGCCCCAAATGGGTTCGCAAGAGAATTAAAAATAAGAAACAAGAAAAAAAAAATCTGCAACTCAAAATTAGTTTTTTTCTCCAGACTTTTCACTAATCATGCTTTTTTCTTGCGTATTATTATAGTTTTAGGCTACATATTATGATATTATTATATTTTTACCTCTTCAGGTCGACTTCTACTAGCCTACTATTCTATTAAACAATCTGAGAATGGGAAATTAGCCTACGTGTGCACTGGCAATAATAATCCAACAGATATAACAAGGACAGAAGCACCTACTGTACCTACACATGCTATAGCATACTTTTATTGTTGATTCTTCAAGATAGATGTCATAATAGTGTAAAATACTTCTATTTGTCAACAAACCTGGAAACAATTAGTGATGTGTGTTATGCAACTAGGATAGTTAATCTTGACATATCCCACTTTTTAACCATCAATATGACAGAGTAGTTAAAATGTACTGCAGTTAAAGTATCTTGCATATTTATTTCTTGCAACAAATAAGTAACACAGGCAGCAGAAGTGGTAAATGAGGCGCCTTTCGAAAAGGAACTGAGCGGCTTAAAGATATTGTAACTAAAGAACGCCAATGGCAAGAGAGTGGGAAAGGACATCTGGCAAGCAAAGAGACTGCAGTGGGTTGAGGAAGTAAAACCAGACAAAGTGGTGTGTTGTGTTGATTCTGTTGCAGCCCTTCATAGTATTCAAATTATAAAATCTAATAGAGAAGATTTAGAAATCCATCAAGGTTTATTTAGATTACACAGTGTTCAGATAGATGTGAGATTCTGGTACCTGCCCACGTAGGTATTAAAGGGAATAAGGGAGCAGACAATATAGCCAAAAAATCAACTAGGTTTAATGATGTCCTAAATATACCCTTTGGAAAAGGAGAAGCTAAGTTGATAATCAAAAAAGAAATGATGAAGAAATGGCAGGAAAGGATGTGGATAAAAGTGGAAGGAAATATGACAGTTTGCAAAAATCTATTAATGCTCAGGGTGTGACTAGAAGGAAAAGAAGAGAAGAGAGTGTTTTATCAAGGTTAAGGTTTGATCATACAGAGTTAAATAAAAAATGTTTTTAATGGGCAAAAGTCAATCAGATGAATGTTTAGAATGTACGTCCAAGGAAAGTGTAGAACATGTAGCTAGTATTTACATTGTAGGAAATATAGGAATGAGAGGATGAGGCTAAATCAAAAGATAACTCAGGCAGGAAGGAAATGGAACCTAAACCTTGGAAGGTTTATTTGGCACAACAGGAGATCTGGTAAAAGATACACAGAAAGCTGTTGTACAATTTCTGAAAAATATAGGGATATATAATATGATTTAGTGTTTTTGTTTTGTATTGTTTTATGATTTTGATGATATAAAGTAGTGTGCGTACAGTAGTGTGAAAAAGTGTTTGCCCCCTTCCTGATATCTTAATTTTTGCATGTTTGTCACACTTAAGTGTTTCAGATGATTAAACAAGTTGAAATATTAGACAAGGTAACACAAGTAAACAAAACACAAAATGCAGTTTTTAAATGAAGGTTTNGTATGAAATAGTGATTGCCCCCACTGTTAAAAAATAAATCACATGTGCTTTATTACATCTTTGGAAAGATGAGTTCAATTTCTTTAGCCACACCCAGGCCTAATTACTGCCACACCTGTTCTCAATCAAGAAATCACTTAAATAGGACCTGCCTGACAAAGTGAAGTAGACCAAAAGACCCTCAAAAGCTAGACATCATGCTGCGATCCAAAGATACTCTATCCAAAGATAGAAAAAAATGAGAAACAGAGTGATTTACCGGTCTGGAATGATCTTATCAAGCCATTTGTAAAGTTTTTGGGACTAGAGCAAACCACAGTGAGAGCCATTATCTACAAATGGTAAAAACATAGAACAGCGGCAAACCTTCCCAGGAGTGGCCAGCTGACCAAAATTACGCCAAGAGCGCAACGACGACTCATCCAAGAGGTCACAAAAAGCCCCACAAGAACATTCAAAGAACTACAGGCTTCACCTGCCTCAGTCAAGGTCAGTGTTCATGACTCCACCATAAGAAAGAGACTGGGTAAAAATGACCTGCATGGCAGAGTTCCAAGACGAAAACCCCTGCTGACAAAAACAACATAAAGGCTCGTCTCAGTTTTTCCAGAAAATATCTTGATGATCCCCAAGACCTTTGGGGAAATACTCTGTGGACTAACAAGACAACAGCTGAACTTTTTGGAAGGTGTGTGTCCCATTACATCTGGCGTAAAAGTAACACAGCATTTCAGAAAAGGAACATCATACCAACAGTAAAAGATGTTGGTGGCAATGTGGTCTGGGGCTGTTTTGCTGCTTCAGGACCTGGAAGACTTGCTGTAGTAAATGGAACCATGAATTCTGCTGTCTACCAAAATATCCTGAAGGAGAACGTCCGGCAGCAGGACAATGTTCCAAAACACACCATCAAGTCCACCTCTGAATGGCTTAATAAAAACAAAAGAAAGTCTTTGGAGTGACCAAGTCAAAGTCCTGACCTGAATCCGATTTGAGATGATGTGGCATGACCTTAAAAACGTGCTTAAGGCTTGAAAACCCTCCAGTGTGGCTGAATTACAACAATTCTGCAATTATTTTTGCAAATACTTGATTGCAGTTGTGTCTGCTAAGGGTGGCCCAACCAGTTATTAGGTTTAGGGGGGAATCACACAGGGCCATGGAGGNNTAATAATGATATTCATTTAAAAACTGCATTTTTTTGTGTTATCTTTGTCTAATATTTCAATTTGTTTGATCTGAAACATTCAGTGTGACAAAAATGCAAAATAATAAGAAATCAGGAAGGGGACTAACACTTTTTCACACCACTGTAGTTCATTCTACATACTCCTGTACAGTAGATGGCGCTATGCAGCTTTCAAAGTCATGGTTTCATTCTGCCATGAAACAAAGGAAGAAGGAGGCGGACCGGAGCGACGCTTGGTGATGACTTAAAACCGCCGCGACTCACAGGTTGCTGTGGAAAAGTAACTAGAAAGAAGCGTGTCGGTCTGGGAGTCGACTTTCAGACGTGGAAACGTGTGTTTGTTATTTTGATAATTACGTGACTGAATATTTTCGGGAGTAACGTCTCTGTCTTGATCCAACATGAGTACGTCAATGCCGCAGAAGCGTTACTACAGACAGCGAGCCCATTCAAACCCGATGGCATACCACACGTTTGATTAGTGAGTGTGTCCACGTGTTTAATACGTGCACTGCACTTTCTGTCACTGCCTGCTAACGCTAAGATTATCAGTCCCAACTGTGCGCTTTATAAGTGTAGAAGTTGACTAGAAAGCGACTCCTCACTTAACCCTGGGCCTGGTGGCTAAAAAGTTTAGTTTTGAGAGATGTGTCTGAGACTTTATATTATAATAGAACGTGGGTGCTCACAATATTGAAAAATTCAGCAGTCCCTGTGTCACAGCACACATTTCTTCATTATAAAACAATTTCCTCCCCAGCCCTGTGTGTCCTGAGGAAATGGACTGGTCTGAGCTGTATCCAGACCTCTTCACTGGCAGCCCTTCTGAGAAGGAGACCTCCCGGGTTGAGTTTGCAGACATTGGATGTGGATACGGGGGGCTTTTAGGTAGTTATGTCCCTGTTCTGACCACCTGCGATTGTCAGAGGTCATATTTCTGCTCTGTATTGACCTCATGTCCCCTTCATTCACTTCTATGTGTCTTTACCCTCAAACACAGTGGAGTTATCTCCACTTTTCCCAGACAAGCTCATCCTTGGCCTGGAGATCCGCGTGAAAGTGTCCGATTATGTTCGCGATCGTATCCAGTCACTGCGTGCCTCGGAACCAGGACGCTACCAGAACATCGCCTGCATTCGCAGCAATGCGATGAAGTACCTCCCAAACTTCTTTTCTAAAGGACAGGTGGGTTTGCACCTGTGTGATGACAGAACTGTTGGGAGTGTTGTCTTTCTCCTAGTCCAGGAAGGTTTGGTCTTGAGAGGTTGCAGGTTTGTCCTGGTAAAATAATGCAGTCACTGCTATTTCCTACATAAACAGGCAGAGTTCACTGGCAGAGAAGCTGAAGAAGTAGGCTTTAGATATTTGCTTTCCCTAGCCTGCCGTTTGCTTTGGTATAGAACTACATGTTGGTAATTGTTTTTTCAAACATTCCCAAAATTTGATTGAAAAATAATACAATAAAACTCCCAAATTGTGCCAAAAGTCACTTGAAATTCAGCCACAAAACCAGATCAAAGCAGAACTGTTGTTTTTTTTGTTTTTTACTGAGGTAGTATTGTGGGGGGGAAAAGATGATTTCAAACACAGTTGACATTTTCATTAGAATATATTTGTTTGTAAATTTGTTTTAACATTTTCTACAACTCTACAAACGTGTTCTGTTTGTTGTAATCAGGGGAGATTTTGTTTCACTTTTCTGCGTTGAACGGCTTCCCTCCTTGTCCTTTGTCTCACAGTAACACCGGCTCCCAGCTCTTTAGCTCACCGTTTCTCTTTACTTACAGGTTAATAGTGGGGCATAATTTGGTGCACCTGCAGCTCAGTGAAAACAGACTAGTCCACACGTCTAGATTTGATGTTTTAACTATTAAACTGACTTTATTGGTAGGGAAACTGACTACAGTGATGGACAGTTTGTCTGTATTACAGATAGTTTGTCTGTATGGTATTGTCACCATATACACCAAACTTTCCTTGGATTTAATCAAACCTAAGAAGCTGAACTGTTTATCGCAGCCTTGATGGACTGTAAATGAACTAACAATACATTGAAAACACCAGAAACAACTGCAGGTTGGTGCTTACAGTGTGAGGTTGCCTGGAAATTACTTTAAATACAGCATCTCTTAGATTCTGTGCACCCAGTTATTCTTTCATTAATGGTTTGTTCTGGGTGTTAGTAACTTCACCGACACCAACTTTGAACCAAAAAATTCTGCCCACTGTCGATCGCTTGTATTAACTTTCTTTACAGTATTTCTGTCATCAGACCCTCACAAGGTTAAATTCATGAATTGAATTGCAACTACTGGAGCACCATCTGCACGCCACGTCTGCCTTAATACTAACCAATACTATGGGCACAGTTGAAGCTGTTCTACAGATATATTTTGTACTGGGTGGACTGACCCTTTACATACTTTATTATATGTAGAAATAGCACGTATATGATATTAATTGGATCTGAATTGTAGCTCATACACAAAATGGCCAGCCGTTCTGTAATGGCACATCTGACGTGGCCTGTAATAACCTTATATTCTGTAGGGGCCCACCAGGGTTAATAAGAATACTGAACCCAAATGTTTCTAACTAAAAAAAATTACTTTCCACATGTTTAACGAATGGACCGAATTAATTTATACGGATTGCTCAATAAATCCTGGATTTCACAACAATGGGGTCATTGACTGACACACAAGACATCAGTGCAAGACGCCATTTATCCATTCCAATTAGCTGCGGTAATCTATGACTTGTTGAAACTCGCATTAGATTACACAGTGGGCTTAGTGTACCAGGGTTAATTTAGGTACCCAGGGAAAAAAACTTCACCTCAAATAACCCAAACGAGTGTAAACTAAGAAATGATTACAGGAGCGTAATTGCAAATGTTAAATACAATGATGTAGGTGTTTCATGTAAAAACACACGCACACATTTTTTAGTATGCTATTTCAGTTCTTTTTAAATAATATGACAAGGCCTACTATTTGTACGGCCTCTTACCAAGCTGAGATGGCAAATGTTTGAGAGAAACTTTGGCTTGGTTTTGCATGAAGGTGCTTTAATAAAGTCATACTTATGTATTTCCTTCAGTTCGGTTATAAGCTGCATCTCTCAGCTCGTATTATGATGAACGGTTTCCATAACTGCAGCTTGCTTTAGTATCAGCTGTCTCTTTTGCTCATGATTAGAACAAAACTTGTCTTCCCTACCAAGACTTTCAAAGTGGAGGAAAAAAAGACAGACTAGTGCTCAAAATCGTGTCCCAATCCTTCTTGCATGCATGCTGTGGTTCAACTGTTGAAAGTGCATTATTTTAAAGAGCTGAAATCCTTTCTTCCTACATCTTCTTTGTATGTTTTATAACTCAAAATACTTCTATGTTTTTTTTCCATCAGCACTGAAGCAGCCCCTGAGGCTGCAGCAGTCCCCAGTGATTATCCCCACATCTTTCTGTCTATACCTGACTTTATTTATTTTAACTAATAAAAAGTAACTGGAATGGTTTTTAATGTATCAGCCAGACTAATATCAACGCAGCCCTCACTTGTACACTTGTCAAAGTCAGAGACATGGGGAACTTTATGGGGGAAAAACTCAGTGGGAAATTCCAGTTTTGCAATCCACATGAAAACCCCCACAGAATATGATGGGGGGCCACATTTAAGTGATGACATTTGTACATTTTAGAACCACCGTATCAAAGTAGATAAAAATAGAAAGTTTGATTTTGATCTGTTGTGGGAATGACACCATGCTTTTGTCTGTGCCAACTTTACTGTTTCAGACTCTTTTTTTTTTTTTTTTGTATGTGTGTCTTTCAGCTCAGTAAGATGTTCTTCCTCTTCCCTGACCCTCACTTTAAGAAGACCAAACACAAATGGAGGATCATTAGTCCCACATTGTTAGCAGAGTATGCCTACACACTGAGAGTCGGGGTAAGTTCAAAAGCAAGACTTGTTGCACCTGGTTTATCAACAGATATGTATTCTGCAAAAATTGTGACTGTTTGTGTAATTTATCAAGGGAAAATTTGCTGGTTTCTGTACCATGCTGTGGATATGAGGCCACTCTTTGTGCTCTAAATCTAATCTAAATTTGTTTTTAAATTCAGATGTAAAATTGAGTTTAAGCTTGCCTGCTACTTGGTTAGATCAGGCAAAATACAGGGGAAAAAATCATTTTACTACTTACCCCTTGTGGCATATCTCGATTAAAGTTTTGCGGCACTCAAAGTGCTGCTGAAGAGTGAAGTGAGGTCACAAAAATGGCTAAATGATTTCCTAACAGCTGGGCAGTGTATTTCTGTAGTTCATCATAATGAAGGAACACGTGACTACATGCACTGTGTCTCGCTGTTGTGGATTTAAGTTCAGGTTATATCAGAGTATTTAAATATCTGCAAATTAAACTTTTGCCACATCCCGACACAAGAGACGTAGACTAATGATAAGAGTGAAAAACCAACTAATAGTTGAACAACAAGTTGCCGCTTTCTGCTTCATTTTGTCAATTGATTGCAGTGTGCAGAAATCCTTGAATTCACTGAAATGAAATTGAGCAACCACTGATGCCTGCAGCTGGTTGAGTTCTGCACACCCTTCGTCTGCCTGTCAAAGCAACAGTGGGAAACGGTGCGAGCGCTGATGGAGGTTGTTTGGAACAATGGAAGGCTTGTGTCAAAATTAGGCTTCCTTTTTTCCCCCTTGAGTGTGCATTGATGTTTTTGTGCATGGATATGGTGTGTGTGTGTGTGTGTGTAAGCTCTGCAAGGGCAGCATTGGCACTCAGCCATAACTGCGCTGTGGGGTTGGCTGTCAAGAAACTGCTAATTTATAGCGGCACCCTAGTCTATTGTTTATTAGTGAATACCGTTTGTTACTATCAGGCTACACCTGAAACAGTAAGCTGGTGTGATGAACATGAATCTGTGCAGATAGCAGGCACACTGTCTCTCCTCCTCATCCTGCCTTCTCTGAAACAAAACACATACGTGCCTGCATGCACTGGTGTGGAAATCTGTGCCTTTGCTGAGTTTTCTAAGAAATCTGTGTTCTAGTAACGTTATCTGTCCAGCATCCAAAGTAAACTACAGTGACATAGGTGACTAACCTCTGTGTTGTCTGTAGGTTATTTTTATCTTTTTAGCAAGGACCATTGCTCTCCAGAGGTGATGAAACCTATAACTTTGAAGCTGAAATATTTGACTTTGTTGATTTAATAAAAAAAAATTTAAAAAAAGGATTTTTTTTTTTTATTAACGCCACTGGTTTATTTTGTGATCTGTTTTTAGCCATGAGCGAAAGTGTCACTTATTTTCCCCAGTTCTGTGTTAATAACCTCCCCGTGTTTGTCTGGTCATGTCAGGGTTTGGTGTATACCATTACAGATGTGGAGGAAGTACACATCTGGATGGTGAAGCACTTCACTGAACATCCGCTGTTTACACGTGTCCCTGATGAAGAACTGGTACGTTGACGTGCAGCTTTGCATCCCTGTGCTTGGAGGTCATGAAAACAACATTTGTTGTTCAAACCTATTCCTTTAAAACATTAGTAATGTTTACATTAATGAAAGAATAGGAGTGGAAATGGTGGGTAAACTAGTATTCAGTGTCAAGACAAAATAAGTTAACTGTTTAAAAAAAAAAAAAAAAAAAGAAAAGAAACTTAACATACTTACTGAATCCAAAAATATACTCTATGGTGAGGATGACTGAATAGTGTGACACTGTATCCTTTAATGTAATTGTGTTCAATTTTATTTTAACAGGTCAGTGATGTCATTATAAACCGTTTGGGTACCTGTACAGAGGAAGGAAAGAAAGTGCAGAGAAATGGAGGGAAGAATTTCCTCGCAGTTTTCCGAAGGATTGAGGACTCAAACTAAGACTAAACCTGACTTGCGATAAACTTGAAATGATAGTCTTACGCAGTCTGCACACAAAGGATAATGCTGCTCGTTCTGGCTGTGGCTTGTGTCCGCAGCAGATGAGCAGGTTTTTTCTGGTATTAATGGATAAACATTTACATCAATACCCGATGGAGGATTTGTGTTTCAGCTTTTTCACTTGATGCATCTCATTCCTCAGCTCACAAAAGACAGCACAAGGGTAGTAAATCATAAAAGGATCTCCATTCAGAATAGACTTGTGAAGCGTTTCTTTTTTTAAATGAATTTTAATAATGTTCTTTGTGAAGTTTTTTTTTTGCCAAATTCCAAAGTGCTGTTTTGGGTTTCCTGTAAAGCTGTACATTATTTTAGTAAAGCATAATGCCAGTGTTCGGTTCGGTTCATTGTAGACTATATGTTGTGTTTTGCATTGCATATTTTGGGGTCTTTCTCTACACTGAATATAAACCAGAACAGCTCTGTTTACTATCGGTACTGTCCTGTTACTTTATTTCAAGGAGTTAAGGTTTTACTGAGTGCAGTTCTCCCGCTATCTTTTCCAAACCTGCTTGACAAGGGAAATGCCTCAGTGTTATATTCATTTGAAAATCCTTTGAAATTCCAAAAATTTCCCTCTGACTTTCTTGGCTTCATGGTAGTGATTCACAGTATTGACGGGTAAATCTGAATTAGCTAAACTGTGAAATTTGCCAGTGACATCTAGCTTGTTTGCAATGGGTCATCATTGTCTGGTTTAAAAATAAACATGCACGCTGCAGCATGTTCTGCAAGAAAGAATGCATGCGACCGAAACGTGTTTAAAACCTTTTCTTCCTTTGTTAGAAGAACGTGTTTGGCCAACAACATATGAAACATGTTTAATACTTTTATGTTTGAAGACACTTTTCAATTACCACTAACTGTCTAATGTAATTTCAAATTAGACCTTGCTCCTACATGTCATATGATCTCCAAAAAAGACCCATTATATTATCTTCATCTACTAGACATGTCTGCTAAGGATCTTTGTGAAGTCCAAATGATAGGAGTCTGCAACAGAAACAGTGGTTTTCTCTGCTTATTTTATAATATGTTACAGGTTGGTATTTTTGTGTGTCTGGAGTTTGGAAACAGGACAGGGCAGGTTTGAAGCCCTTTTGCTGCTGGAGGGGTTGTTGGTTAAGAACAAGACAGCACATGCTTCATTGAGAGACACCCAGACACTGGAAAACTTTAGACGACCGCAGAGAGTAATTGAAGCATAAAAAAAGTCATACTAATAATATTAGAAAACATTAACTTTTATATCCTTTGCTTGAGTTATTGCCAGTCTGGTATATTTCAACCATTTCCAAAACCCTTTTCCCAATCATAATAGTGTCCTTTTTATTGACAATGTGCTGCACACTGATGCGATTGTATGGTTTGCTTCCAGTATTCAGAGAAAACTGATCTTGGAACATCTTAGAATATGCAATAGGATGAAGTATTCAGTACAATACGTTATTATTTACCATGTGTTTGTGGGCTAAAGTTCATCTGTGAACATATGATGATCATGGAAAATACATTCCCACTCCCATACAGCAGTATTTGCTCAGTTACGATGCCGAAACGGAGCTGGGTTACGATGACGTGGTTAAAGCTTTTAATAGAGAAGAAATGTCTCTCTCTATGGTAATCACAGGCAAAGGCAATAATTTATTCTTACATAAATAGTTTCCTGTTCTTGGCTAGCTCAACAGATTGTCCAGGCCATGAGGTGAGAGACGAATTGCTCAATCAACATTGTCATCATTAAGATATGGAGATTATACACATTATCAAGCTTAAGAAAATTGCTTTTCAAAAAACGTTATTATGATGTAGATTTCATTTTTGCAATAGGGATTGTAATGTTCATCATGCAGAGGGAAAGAGGTTACTTTTTTCCAGTCTCATGGCCTTCCATTACAGCTGAGCAACCCCATCAGCTGAGGAAAGCCATGAGATGTGGCTGAAAGCGTCAAATACTTGAAGTAAGTTTAAGCTTGTATCAAGTCATGCGTTCATTATTAATACCATGTGGCAACAAAGCCATTTGACTCGGCCAAAGTAGGTCTTTATCATTTAACATTTTAGTACCATCAAGTCATCAAACAAGAGTTTAATTAATGCACTGTTGGGTAAGAGACACTTAATGATTAACATTTGGCAACACTAGTAAACCAATGTAGATGTTGCCTTTGCTTCACACCCCAAGAATGTGTTGCATCTGGACATCAGAATGTTATTCAGGTCAAAGGCCCCTGTCGTGTTTACAAAGGCAGCTGTCCACAGTTATAGCATGAGGATGTGTTAAAATGTTAGTCACTGATTTAATTTTCACCTTTCTCCTCGATTGTCATTATTTTAAACGAAGAGCAAATAATTTGACTTTCTGTCCGTACACACAGTTAAGCAATATAGTTTGACATTTTGAGAAATGTTTGCCTTACCAGGAGGTAGGTGAGAAAATCAATCACTCTGTACGGCAAATATGAAGCCACAGCCAGTTGGTTTAGCTTAGCACAAAGACTAGAAAAGGAGAAACAGCTAGCTAGCGAGTTATTAAAATACGCCTACCAGTAACTAGAACTGCTCCTGGCCACATAACCATTTTTTCTGTACTGATTACACTAAATTAAATTAAAAATGTTAATTTGCTTTAGAGGTGCTGGTAGGCTGATTTTGCTACATCTGGAATGAGCCAGGCTTTGTGTTTACTTAAGCTAACCAACTGCTGGCTGTAGCCGTATATTTACCGTATTAATGTGAGTGGTATCGATCGTCTCCTCTCATTCTTAAAAAGTCAGCAAATAAGCAAATTTTGCAAAAATGTTGAACTGTTTCTTTAAACAAGCCTTTGATACTGTTAATCTCCAGAGTCCAACACAAGCCGCCAAGAGGATTTCTGGAGTGCAGACTCATTGTTTCCATCCTAAATGACTGAACTCTTCATTTTTATCATGAAGAAGGTGTTTGACCTGATTTTCTTTCACACATTATTTCCTAGTTTTGCCAAGTCGGTAGCATTAAACTCTGCCTCTCTTGTCCTTCCTGACAGTCAGGTTGAGGCCTGCATCAGCTGTTGATGTCTGTACACGATCTTAAGCTCGGCCTAAACCCAACTGAGCTGCTGTTCTTACATAAAAATCCTGACTTGCTTCTTCCCACAGCATTAGAAATTCTTGTGAGATTCTACAGCCACATCACAGCAAATCTGCTGTCCTGCAGCCTGGCAATTTAGCATAAAATCCATCCTCACCTGGGACTCTCAGGTCTGGACTAATGAGAAACCTCAACTGACCTGAGTATTCCAACTTAATCTTTTCAGGCCCTTCAACTCAATTAAGAAAGGATTGTTCTCTTGGTCTCACCATGATGGGTGTCACAAACTCACAACCAGACTTTAATCACAAATCATCAATTTTGCGTACATGCTGAGACTATAACATTTCATTTGCTACTGGATCAAATATTCTAACATGAATTATGCCAGAGAAATAGACAGAGTGAAAAGTGTGCCAACCAACCAACCCTGGTCTCCCCTACACAGGGAGTAAAGACGTCAGTCTATATAATGATGTCATACTAAATGATGCAAGATATTCATGTTTTTCATAGTAATTTGAATGGCCTGGATGACATATGTAATAGTTATAAACAACAAATTACAACAATGTGAGAACGTTTTACACCACAGATGACAAATAAGATATGACAGATAAAATTTTAAAACTAATATATTGTATGTAAAAGCAGCGCCACACTGTCAACCCCAGGAACTAATACATGAGAACTGCACGGAGATGAAGAGAGATTGACAGCGCCTGGAGGAGAGAAATATGACCCACGACCAAATCTTTATAGTTTATAATAAACGGGTGCTGTGAGGGAGCATATATAACGCTGTTAACTGAGACTCAGAGACCACAGAACTATAGAGTAACATTAGGCTACATGAGCAAAGAAAGTTTTTATGTCACATCAACATTGCTATCATATTTGCACGCTCCCTCTCTCTCGCTCATCCACATGAGTTCTTTCTCTCTTGGTCACCTGTGAGTTTGTGTCACACTTTTTGATCAACTGATGGATTTTATAATGCCTATTTTTAAGAGGTGCTGCAGCCTTCTTAGCACCCTGTGTCCATAAATGCAGTGAAACAAGGAGTTTACTTTTAAAAGTGAGTGAATTATTAAATTCTTGCATGTCAGTCATAGCCCTCTGGCGGGCGTGGCCCGTTTCAATTAAAGCTAAGGCCGCCAATACATGTGCCTGTTGATACCCAAGTGGAAAAACATCTCTTTTACTTAAGCTTATACTCCTGTTGATCAATAGTTTGGTCATTCCTCTACCCAAAATCACCATCAAAAAAATGATTACTTTTCAGGAGTTGCACCCCCCCATCGTTCTGTCTTTTGGTAGAAACTCATTTGTCAGAAGAAAAAAAATTTCCCATCAATCTTTCCAACCCATATCATATTTTTAGTTGTCCACGCCTTTAAGGCCTATGTTTGCCTGTGTAAAAAGAAATACAATTAAACTAAATTAAACACAAAGGGGCTGCCCAGACAGTTGACAAGCTAAAATTGTATTTTTTAATTCCAGTATTATATTTGAGCACATGGTTGTAGTTCCATGATCCCTTCAGGCATGTTTTACGATATGAAAATACTCTAGTTTCAATGATGATTTGTGTCTGAAATGGGTTTTTCCACCAAAAAATGGAAGATTTTCAAAGTAAGCTTTGCTGACAGACACCAGTAATTATTTTGAAGTGGAGAGCAGCTGCAGCTCTTTCAGGCTCTTAAACTGTTTACACCTGCTGCACATGACATCATGACTGCTTCATTATTTAAGTCAGCTTGCATCACCTGACCAAAATATGCCAATTGGGCACCAGTCATGTCTGGACTGCTGCATGATCCCTATAAGTTAGAATGATTTTTGATAATTGACAAAAGTGTTTTGGAGTTTGTAGCACCTTCTGTCTGGGAATGATGGGGATGGTCTCTTCTTTAACACCAGATGCATCACTTTGATTTGCCTAAGGTTTCTTCCATTTTGTTTTTGCCATCATGTCATGCTAATGTCACAGGATGTTGATGCCACTTGGTTTGTCCATCATTTCGTGATTTCTGCAATTTGCTTTGGATGTTAATTGTTTTCAACTGATTAATCTTAAAGGAATTGTTCATTGTGGGAAATACACTTGGCTTTCTTGACAAGAGTTAGTGAGAAGATTGATATCACTCATGTCTGTACAGTAAAACTTTATTTGGAACCAGTAGCTGGTTAGTTTAAGTTTAAAAAATAAAATAAAAAACCCAAGCAGAAAATCTGACAGTCGTCAAAAATAACATTTTTACACTTTGGTTTTTGTGTTGATTTAAAAAACAACATAAGACTTTTTACTTGGTGAGTTTTACAAATAATTTGTTATCTTTGGACAGAACCGGGCTGTTTCTCCTTGTTTCCAGCCTTCGAGCTAAGCTAGGCTAACTGGCTGCTGTCTGTAGCTTCATATTTTACTACATAGACATCCCATTGGTATCAATCTTCTCTAAGTCTGTATTAACCAAATTGTCAAACTCTTTCAAGGATTTTGGTTACCCTAGACATTTTGTTTACTGCCACCATTACAGCAGAAGTTCCAGGTGTACATAAGAAACATCATTATTCAATTTACAAATTGACAGAAAGTTCATGAGCACATTCTTGCTCTCCAGAAAATAACCCTTTTCACTCCAGACATTTCCTTCTTGTGCTCTCTCAAGCCAAGTGCACACAAGAAATCTCCCAATATAGTAGGCAGATTGCAATAAAATGTAATGAGCTTATTTATGTTTCCAAAGGGCAGTAACACTTTTGATGTTAATGATCCCATGGATCTTCTTGTGCCATCCTCAGGACAAATTTGAATATTTATTGCCATTACTGTTTAGAACATACAAATAGCTGAATCATTAGTGTTGTTTCTTCCATCTCATATTTTGGGGTGTAAGGAACAATTACAGCCTCTAGCTGCTACCTCATTTTTGTTAAAAATAATTATTATGAGAATGGAAACTGCTATGTGAAAAGGGAGGAAAATAAGTTAATGGAAAACACTACAACATCCACTGAGTTGTCCAAGATGCATCAGATCTCACTGTAGCTCTCAGTGGTTGAGTTAGAGATAGTTCAATGAAATATACTGTCAAACATAAGTACAACAAAAAAGACTGCTTTGAAAATCTAGCTATTAATATAGTGTTGAATATCCTACATTAATTACTTTTAAACATGATGTGTTGTGATATACAAATATACAGAGATGCTGCGCTGTCCCATAAGAGTGAAAGCAAACTTATAAAAATAACCAGTTGTGTTATCCATTTTCAGTTTTAAGACCGCTGTGCCAGGTTACAGGGCTCTATGTCAGACTTGCATGTTTAATCAAAATCAAGGATGATATTTGATAAAAATATAAGGCTCGAGTCGCTCATTTCCTTTGATTGTTTATTTAAAACAAACGAACAACAAAAAGGCTTTCAAACTAAACATGAGCTCAAAGACTGTGTCGGTCCTCTCTCATTAGTGTCCGCCCGTCGGTTCAGAACCAAAAGAGAAAAATTAAATCGTCTCAATTATAAAACAATAAATAACTAACAAATATAAATAACACCAGTACCGACGAAGACTGGAATCAGGGTTTTATAACAGTATTATTATAAATGTTATATGTAGCAGTAGTACATCTGCAAAATGTAATCACAAATACAGAGTGTAATTTCTAAATCAAAAGAACAGAACATGATATGGAGGTTGAACAGAATATGGAGGTTGGCACCTCTTCACAAAACCATTTTGCTTATGTAAAGCTTTTTCTGTATGTTATGGTTATATTCCAACTCCTACAAAAGGCTGATTCACACTCAATCACATTTGTTAGTTTTCTGCCGGGAACTCTTTATGTCTCTTTGTGAAAACAGCCAGGTTTGTAACCAGGAATTTTAATTATAACAGTAAAATTTACTGTGTAATCTCTCATTATATGGTGGGTCTGCAGACCTGTATCTCAGGAACAAAGACAGTTAATTATCTATCATATGCATGCTGTCACTGTGGTGGACATACACCATATACAGCCAGAATGAAAAATTCTTTCTCAAATGATGGCAAGACAGATCTGGTGTCCAGATGTGCTCATAATCTCACAGATGCCTGTTACCACACCTTAAACACCTATTTATATTAATGACATGAAAGTGTTTTAAAAAACTGCACGATCTTAATCAATTACCACAAATAAGACAATAAAAATCATTATTTAGTAATTGCATTGCTCATTTTTATTCTTCATTACCACATCCTCATATCCAGTGTGCTAACAAGTAGCTGCTGGGCATTTGGCAAATGTTGTTAGTAACTCTGTGCACAACTCAACTATTCAGCTTACTGCCATACAGATAACATTCAGTGTCTGAACATGTCAATTGCCATGCGTTCTTACCCCAGAGGATACTATACGGTTGTGACAGATTTTTATAAACAAAGCTAAAAGTAATAAATAAACAGCTGAAAGTTAGTTGTTAGTTTAAAGTAAAGACGGTAGACATAAACAAAAGCAACAGATGAAAAATTGAAATAGTTAGCTAAAATAAAAGGAATAAAAAGTTTAAATAGCCAATAAATAAATATCTAAAAGTAATTAATATACATAACTAAAAGTAATTATGAACATAGCTAAAAGTAATGGATAAACAAAAATTGTTAGCAAATTAATAAACAGTTGAAGTTGTTAGCTAAAAGTAATTAATAAACATAGGTAAAGGTTATGGATAAACAGTTGATATTGTTAGCTATTTAATAAACAGTTGAAATCATTAGCTAATTAATAAACAGTTAAAATTGTCATCTAATTTACAAACAGCTGAAATTGTTAGCCAAAAGTAATTAATAAACAAAGCTAAAAGTAATGGATAAGCAGTTGAAATTGTTAGCTAGTTGGTCAGATTAGACGTCATCTCCATAAATACACCAGCCTCACCAGCCTGCTGAGTGAGGAAAAACACAACTACTAGACACATACTAAATCATCTGCACCTCTGGACACATACGCTCTTTGATACCTCTGATACCACCCACACAGGCAGACAGCAGCCATGAACTTTAACACACTAGTCTGGGAGTATAGCAGCCTCCCCCCTGGGCACTGGGCCAACACAGTAAGGGGAAACACCTCTCAGGCTATCCTCTGTGTGCTCCATAACATGATCTACAACTGGGCCACATCACTTCGCACCACACAACAGCACAAAGAAGCCATTCTTTCACAGGATTTCTTATTATTTTTTTCATAATCAATGTTAATCCCCTGATACTCAGGCAAGGCCAGATTAATTGAAAATGTCTTTGTGTTTTGGGTAGAGTTTAATTTGTGGCAGCTTCTTGTGTGGTCCTAAATTACCTGCCTGCTGAACAAGAAATTGAAGATGAGCGTATCTGAGCCATGGTGCCACAACACAATGTGAAAATATGTGTATATTTCATAGAAAAACTAAGAAGAACTACATATGTATGTATATGTATGTATATATATATATATATATATATATATATATATA
>JAPMOB010220467.1:0-34011 GCA_029875015.1 Lepomis gibbosus | reverse complement strand
AATAATATACGCTTTAAAGAGGTAAAATTGACAATGTTGCTGGTGCAAGTAAAGTTGATTGTATACAAAACAACGCACAAATGTGCAAAAATATACAGAAATGTAACTGGTTGTTGATTAAAAATGAAAAATTTCAGTTGCAGCCTAAAAGCTTCGTTTTCCTTGTTTTTCTGCTTAATTCAAATGGAAAACCAGTAACCTTATCAATGGTGTTAGCTGTACTTGGTGGAGACTGATGCTTTTACCTAAAATGCTTCTCATCTGAAGGGTGATATTCACTTTGATTAAAAGAAAACCAAGCAAGCAAAAACACATGTGCAGCATCTTGTTTCTCAGTGGCATTCTGAGCTCTTTTTGAGCGATATGTTTTTTTTAGGTATGGTGGCTTCGATTTTGGCATGCCTCTCCCTTCTGACTTACAAATGGATGTAACAGCGGTGCCCAAAAACCGTACATTGTCTAAGGTAACTTTGTCTCCTACTTCCCTGCTACCTGTCTCATTATCACATTAATTGCCCTACTGATGAATAATTAAAACATGATATCCTAGCTAAAGTTGCTACAAGATAACGGCTAGTAGATAGAGCTGCATTGTTACATCATCAGTCTTGTCATAAATATGCTTTACTGCTGCAATCGTGCTGCCATTTTAATTTGTAAATTTCCTCAGATGGTGACATCTGTGTTTTATTATCTCTTTAAAGCTTTGGTTTCAAAACACTGGGAAGTATATTGTAGAGATGTAGTAGACTTGCATAGCCTGATCTATAGCAGTGTGAGTGATGGTTTGTATGCATGTCTGCGTTTGTGCTTGCATGGGTTTAGGTCTGGTTCAACCCTGAGGGCTACCACACAATGCCAGCATACTTAAACAGCCTCAACAACTTCATCCTACGCTCCAATCTTCCAGCAGACAAGGATCCAAGTAGATATGGTAAGCTGGAGTTAGTTCTTGGAAAAAAAGTGTAAAATGTAAAAAAAATGTAAAACATGCCAAAAGACATGTTTAGTTTAATTGATCAAAGATTATGTACATACAAACACAAACAGTAGATCACTGCTGTATATTTGTTGCAGTTTACTCCTATTTTGCAATATGTCAATGATTTAAAAAAAATATCTATAAATATTGTCCTGTATTCGTGCAGACACACACTCCCTGAGGAGGAAAGTTTTGAAATAAAACTTGACTAAAAATGTGTGAAATAGATCTAAAAAATCTATCTGGGAAGGTGCTACTAATTGAACGCCCAGTGCATTTTGTATACTAAATATAAAGAGAGCAGTAAACAGTGTGTTTACTCATGGCTCATTTCACTGGATTAAAGCCAGGGGGTGCTGTGTGTCCTTAAACTCACACCACTATGCATGGTGAATACTGATGAGTGGCATTCACTGGGGAGCTATGCTAAGGAGAACGAGGCTGGCCAACATTTTCAGTACTGTTTCAGCTCTGAGTATAACCCTGACCATCTGCCTGCCGGCAGGAGTACACCAACGTGCACACGTACACACACACGCACGTACACAAACAAACATACATGATTAAATGCTCATAAAGAACAAAAGAACATAAAAAGTACATGCACATACACACACACATTTATTTTCCACACTGGATGACAAAAGTGCTTGTGGATAGAGTGTAATCGTTTAAATAATACCTGCAAATTCATAGTGGTGGTGGTGGTTGTGAGGGAGATACATTACTTTTCAAGGTGATGGTTTATCTGTCAAATGTGAAGCCCTAATCCTTTCATTGCGTACTGTAGTGCCAACTGTTGGTTGGGACCCCCTTTAGAGGTCTGCATCAAACTGTTTTTATCATGCGCTCTTGCAGGAAATCTGACCCATAACAGCACACTGCCACAGATGTGCCATCACACTCCTGTCCACTGTCACACTAGAAATTCAGATCACTCTCACCTGCAACAATGTTTTGTTTTGAAAGTCTGTATGGCCCATTCCCCAGAGAAAATAAAAATCCACCTTTAGAAGACAAGAGTTGAAAACAAAACATTTTTCATGCTTTTAAAAACAATCATGACCTATATTTTATTTCAATTAATCTATTGGTTGGTCAATTCACCAACAAATGTAATAATCAACTGATTGTTTAATACAGCTTCTCAAATGTGAATAGTTGGTGGTTTTCTAAGCCCTCTATGATTGTTATGTTTCAGACTGTTGGTCAGACAAAATAAGCAATTGGGATACACCGTTTTGGGCTCTGGGAAATTGCGACATTTGACATTTTTCAGACCAAATGATTTGCTGATTAATCATGAAATCAGCTGTCTGATCAATAATGAATAGAACTGTTAGTTGCAGGTGTAGTCATTTCCCATCAGAAAAAAACAATACAATCCCAATCTGGGAGCACTTGAACTGAGCATAATATGATAGATATGTAGAGTTAATGATCAGATTTGGATTAGTCGATAGAACCCATCACTTCCATCAAAGTGCCCGGGAGCAAGGCACTGAGCCTCCAACCTGCTCCAGGGCTGTTGGGTTTTGCGTGAACTTGCGCTCTCTTATCTCAGGAAATGTAAGCAGAGACATGTAGGGGAGCAGTTCATGTCTGTGAGCATCTAGGAGACCCTGAAAAATGATAAAGAAAATTCAATTTCCTTTGTGTGCTCTGGCAAATGAAATCATCTTGCTCTATATTTTTCAATTGACTGTGTCCCTGGCTAAGAGAATATCATCGCTCATTTGGTTCATGTGCTGAAAAATAGCCTGTATTCTGTTGTTTTTCTATTGCTAACATAATACTCTGTTTCTTTCTATTACAGCCATTTCAGTTTCCAGTCAACCCTACTTCGGCCGGGTGGATGATGAAGATATAATGTAAGAACCATGCTTTAAATTCTTCCTTCTGCTGAACTGACAACACTATCAGTGGCTGCACTTGCAGAAAATATTGTAATTAGCATTCTAATTGTTGAAAATATCCCCAAAACTAGTCAAGTCATGGTGATGGCTGTTGTTCGGCTGAGCCCAAGATATATTATGGGAGTATCCTACTTTTAATTCAGGGCATCAAAGTCAGGGTGGACTCAAGGCAGGGTGGTACATGACAGCAGTATTTACCCATATTTGATTTTCTAAATGGATTTCCTTGAGCTTGCACTATTGATCAGAGTCCCAATATAATGAGTGTTTACCCTGAAGGTGGCACAGAGGTGGATTGATTCTACCCCTCTTCCCAAAATGAGTTTATTTAAAATACTCTACATTCTGCTTTAACAGACCCAGACAGCTGAATGAGTGCTTGCATGGATGTAGTCTATGCAAATGTGTGTGTGTTCCAGAGGATCAAATAAAATAAATACTGTCAACAGAACTGCTCAGTAGCTTCTGCTGCTGGCAATCCTGTGTAGTTAGTGTTGCCCTAAAACGTCTACCACACGTCCCTCTACTGTTATTCGCTGTCCTTCCCATTCGGTATGTGCGCCAGCTTCTCTCTAATCCTCTATTTCAGCCTTGTATGGCTAATTCTGTTTGGTTAGTGGTGTTGTGGCCCCAGCCATGGAGAGAGGAACCATTTCTACTCTAGCATGCAGGGTAGGAGAGACAGCATGGGAGATGAACAGGTAGCGGCATTGAGAATGTCTGAATGAATGCACTGGGTAGACGAGTAACAGATATCAAAGCCTCAGCTGGTTGTCTGGGGGTCTTGTCTGGACAAAAGGCTCTGCAGCCTCACAGCAGCACCACTGGCTTACTGAATTTACAGCAACAGCAGTGTGAAGTTGTTCTCTACATGAAGCCATCTGTTTCTTTTGCAGTTATTATCTTGTCAGAGGCGAGCCACAAGCATCTCTTTTAACAAAGCTGTTTGTTATTAATGGTATTCCATTATTGTGAGCCATTTCAATAGTTCAAATGAGTCTGTTCCCAGCAGGGAAAGATATGATAGACGGCTTTAAAATGGGCCATTGTTTTCAGAAAAGAATGACACCAGGTTGCCTTTAAACCTGTAACTATTACACTATTCAGAAAACAATTACAACTAAAGGAATACAACACAATTGTTTACCATCCTTCCATTGTTATTAAATGCCAACTGATAATTAATGATGTCAGTGTTGTCTGAATAATAATTTATTTCCCCTCACAGTGTCCAGGGAATGCTCCAGATCTTAGTGGCTATGTGTGTGCTGACGGGTTATTCAATCACGCTAGCCAGCTTCGCCATCTATGAAGTCAAGGAGCACCACAGCGGCTCCAAGAGGCTCCAGCATATTGCTGGGATCAGTGAGCCCCTTTATTGGGCTGTGAACTTCTTTTATGACATGGTAACACCTTCTAATCACCTAACAGGAGACCCAAATGAACATCTCACTAACCTGGTTACATGTAGTCAGACCCTTATGTGTTGAAAGTCATGTAAAAAAAACACAAAACAAAAGTAAACATGTGATATAAATAGGGATGCTATCCAGAAATTATTTATTGACTTGTCAGTGAAATTACATGGCTTCATGTTGCTGCATCATGTCCCATCTTTTTCCACAGGTCGTCTATCTGATCCCTGTGACCTTGACTGTCGCCGTGATCGCAGCCTTCCAGATTCCAGCATTCACAGATCGGCAAAACTTGGGTGCTGTCACCTTGCTGCTGGTGCTCTTCGGGTGAGTAATTTGGCCTCGCAAAATGACATCAGAAAATCAGAATTTCAGTTTATGGCATTGTTGGTCTTGTGGCTTGTTTTGTTGATCATTGACCAAAAGGGATGTGACAATGAATCATTCCCTAATAAGGAAAACAATGTTTTATTACATTCCTGTAGTTCTGACGACCTGTTTAATTAGTTATGACAATATTGTTCTCACCAAGTGCTAAGATTTTATAACACTGACATTGCTAAAAATGGGTCCAGTGATCTTTTTCTACCTCCTTCCCTTTAAAATCGCAACACTGTCGCTTGGCCACAGGGGTTGCGCTGTGCTCCACAGGTGAGCAGACAGGGAGAGCAGTGCTCCGTTAATAAACAGAACAAGTTAAAATTAGAGGCTACCTAACTTAACCTGATAGACCTAGGCTATATTTAGTTTTGCGGGGACGCTCTGCCATGTGATTTCCCTCTTGTTGATGTCCTGATAACTATTTAGTGAAAAGTAATAGATTCTGGAAACTCACAAACAGCGAGGATCAGTCTCTCTTCCAATGATTTGCGTTGCGTACAAGTTTAAGACAATTCAACTTCGGCGGCGGGCGTGTGCGTAAGACGAACATGAATATGACAGTTTCACAGGAACGCGCCCTCTTGTCGCGACACCTTGTGCTTGACTACTTCACGTCACTCAAACAGGGAAACTTGATACTGCTTCCTGCTTTCTTACAGTGCAGACAATTGCTGCTTGCTCTTACCTCTGCTTGTATTCTTTTGCTGAAGCAGTTTTTTTCTGCTAGAAATTATGAAACGAAAATCATGACGACAATGGTATTATCTATGTATGCAGTGGCTAAAGACATAGCCATGGGCTAAAGGATAGAGACGTCCTTATATATAAGTTAAGTTAATCTGCAAATTGATGGATTACATTCAGCTGACTAACCCGGAGGTTTGTTTTCAACCCGTATGCTCATATGACTGCTTGTGTTTCTTGCCCCACTGGATACATGGCACTGTGTTCCAAGATTCGAGTAACTACTTTGTTGAGTAAATTGTTATCATTACTAATAGAACTGAGGGCAGAAAACCCAAGTTGTAATAATCTGTAGTTGTCCTTTAATTAAGAAGCAAGTTGCACATTGAGTCTACACTTGCTGTATGAAATGTGCTTTGCAAAAAAACTTGACTTGAGTTTATAAGTTCACAAGATGCAAACCCCAAGTAAGCAACAATTAACCTTACCGGAGTGGTGGAATGAGGGAAATATGGTGGATGACATCGAAATGAAGAAAAATGTCTTGTCTAACCTCAACATCAGCAACAAGTTTTTATGGCCAAATTTTAGAATGTTCTCGACCGGTGTTGTTAATCACCTCACCTTGATTGAATTGACCGTGTGTTTCTTGCTAAGGATTTGCCAAAGTGATTTGATCAGGTTTCTGATTTTTTGTAAGCATGTCCTCACACACTCTGTGTTTTCTAGCCTCTGCTGCGTGTTACTCTGTGTGCCACCAGGTTGGCTTTACAGCATAAGGAATTTGCTGTTCTTCAAACGCAAACACAGCTCAGTTTTTAAGAATTGCTTGCAAAGACAGATGGTGGTAGGACTGAACGGCTGATAGAAAAATCACTACATGTATTGAAGCCAAAGATTGGGGGAGGGGGGCAATATGGCAGTAATGACTTTGGTGTGAGAAAGAGTAACTTGCTATTCTCTCGAGATACCAAGGTGTTAAAATCAATCTGACAATGAGATTTAGATTTTTGGAAAGGTGTCAAGCCAGTGACAAGCCATGTTTTCCGCATCAGAATTACTGAGATTATTTACATCATTCCCCAACTGTAGCAGAAGCTTAGTCTCCTATGTTTCCTGTTGCTGTTGCAGGCCTCATCCTGAGCCCTAGAACTTAGGGGGCCAAGTCAGCACTCTGCTTCTCATTTATCAGACAGATGTCTCCCTCCCAAGCAATGAATAATCACGGCGCCCCATCTGTCAGGCTGCACCCACCTGGTCTGGTCCGCAGCCTTCTTGCTTCTGTTCGTTGTCATAGCTTGGCACCCGCAGTCTGCCTACCAAGCACCTTTTTTTGGGCATGGCACGCAGATGCTTTGTCTCTGTCTGGCTCTATCTGTTTGTCTCTTTCTTTTCCTACCCTACTTTTTGTTCTCTCTCTCTCTCTCTCTCTCATTCTCTCTACCCCCCCCCACCTCAACGAGTCTCGCTGACCCAGACACCCCAATCAAATGAACAAGCAGATTATGTGAGAGAAAAGAAAAGAAAAGAGAGAACAAAAAAAAGGATGTTCTGCCACCAGGGGAATAAAGGGAGAAGTAATTTATCTTCCCCTCCTTTGGCATCATGACTGAATGTTTACCCTCCTCATGGTGTGGTATTTTTCCTCCTTCCCTTCTCAGTATTCTTTGGTGTCTATTTTCATCAGGCTCACAGCTGCTCTGTTTAGGCCTGAACCATTTCAGTTAAAAAATGCAAGGTCGTGCCATTTCAGAAGGTACATTTGTGAGGAGGACTGTATAAATTTTCCATATCCACTTTGTGTGTTTGTCTTTGTGGGTTTGCTGTATTTGGATCCAACCCAGCTTGATCACAGCAAGGCTATTTTAAGGTCTGGAGTTATTTTTCCTTGATACTGTGTTGAAAGTGTCTTGTCATTGTCAATTCCTCAGGTTTGCTACCTTCCCCTGGATGTATCTGCTATCAGACGTCTTCAAGGATGCAGAGATGGCCTTCATCACCTATGTGTGCATCAACCTCTTCATCAGTGTCAACACCATCTTGACCACCTCCGTTCTGTACTTTATGGGTCAAATTTCAACGCGCAAGATTGAGGTAAGCATAAAGTCCAGATGTCTTTTGTTAGGAACTGACTACCTCTGACGTGGTTAAATGCACACTTTAATTTCTGAATGAAATTGAATCAGTCCCTGTAGCTGTAGTGATATAGAGTTGCAGAGGAGTGAGAAGGGCAAACATGCTTCACATATCCAGTGACAGGGAAGTGAAGATTACAATTCAGGATGAGCTCTCAGGTCACCTTAGACTTTATATTCTCACTTCTTCCTCTCCCTTTTCTCTAACAACCCAATGTTTTCTGTCCTTCTCTCTTGCAGGTCAGCCAGGACATCTTTAAGAGGCTGTGCCATGCCTTCCACATATTCCCCCAGTTCAACTTTGGTAACGGGATGTTGCAACTAGCCAGGACAAACATAGAGGTCCAGATCCTCGGTGGCTATGGCATTGACGCCTATCAGAACCCGTTCTCCTTAGAAGGCCTGGGCTGGATGTTCATCTCCTCCTTCATCCAAGGCCTGTTCTTCTTCACCTTGCGCCTTCTGCTCAACAGGTTCCTCATACGCAAAGTCAGGTGAGGGAAACAGAAGCCAGAGACAGCATGGTGATGCTGTGAATGATTATGAAGTCCTGTGGGACACCTTCAGCCTTGTAATTTAATTGGGAATATTCTGCATATGCAGAATGTATGATTGAGATCAATTGCAATAGTTTTTTTCCTGGATATTATAAAGACAACACAGCTGAACTGAGAATATACAAATGAGTGGTTTGTAAATGTGTCTGAGTCCATTTAAGTAATTTATAGAACAATAAAAAGTTAAATTAGACAAAAATATTGAGCCCCGAAGATATCAAAAGCCTGAACCACTTCAGGTAAAAATTTAAGTAACTCTCTTTTTATATTTAATAAAAAGTTTCAGTCAATCACAAATACACAGGGGGGGGGTTTGTGTCTCTGCCAGTTGCTCACATTAAATTTAACACCTAACAACAGTTATTATAAAAAATACTCTTCCCTTTGCAGGCATCTCATTTGTGGCAGAAAGACTGTGCCCAAGGCGGCATGTGCAGACGAGGACGAGGATGAGGATGTGGCGGCTGAGCACCTACGGGTGTCCAGTGGAGCCGCCAGCTCAGATATACTGCAGGTCAAACAGCTCACTAAAGTCTATCAACACTTGAAGAAGAAGGTCCATGCTGTTAAGAAGCTCTCTGTGGGCATCCCTGCAGGGGAGGTAAGCCTAAGCCTTAGGAGGAATGTGAATTACTAATACAAATTAATCAATCAAAGTCAGTTGGATAATGTTGTAGATAGGAACTGGTGACTTTGTGTAATGGAGTAGTAAAGATTTAACTTTTTGAATCTCAACACAGTTCACAGTTGTGCATTTGAAGGCACTATTGGCTGCTATAAAAAACAACAACTAGGAAGTGTATATTTAAATACAAAGCTGAAACACTTGCTGGTTAGAATTAAGTAACATCACATTCATCCAGTGGAGGTCAGTCGTAAGTGATAAATGTCATTTTTCATTCAAATATGTCTCTATTCTTAATGATTTCATAATAGTCTTTAAGATGAACAATATCCACAGTCTCATAGGCCACCTTCATTTTTCAGATAATGGATCAATCTGCAATCCATGCTTTTATTGTCAGTAAAATTGTGTTTAGTTCAACTATGTCTCTGCAGTACTGGAGGCAAAGCTAAAGAGCACCTCACATAAGCTACCAGGTGGATTTGGTTATAAATATATATAGTTGATGTCCAATATTACTTAAAATCACATCCCTCTGGTTATTACATCTGTGTAATCTTTGAAAAAGCCCATCGAAGTATTATAGTACTGTAAAGTAGACAAATGCTTCAGGATCACTAAGGAATGGGTGTTTGCTTACAGTGCTTTGGTCTGCTGGGAGTGAACGGAGCAGGAAAAACTACCACCTTCAAGATGCTTACAGGAGATGTTAGCCCCACTGATGGCACAGCACAGATCAGAGACTGGAATGGGTAAGCATTTCCTGAATTTATTTGTTTGAAATACAAACTTGAAAAAATTAGCTTCAGGATAGAATAAAAACTAAAGAATTATTGCCTTTTACCTTTTTGAGTAAGAATATCATTATATTTTCCGCAACAATTTGCAATTTTCTGAGTTATAATGTATTATATATAATACAGTATTATACATAATACAGTAAAAGAAAAAAGATTTTCAAAAAACAGAATTTATATTTGTATTGGTTAACGTTTGCTTCATGGTCAATGGCTGCAGGCCATATTTACCCTCTTGCTTTTCCTTCTGTTTTTTGTTACGTGGTTCTGCATGCACGTTCCTATATACATCAGATCACATAAATATTTATATACCTAAAATACATTCCTACAAACTGAAGATTATTTTATGAGAACCTCCATAGAGGACATGACAGAAGCAAACCTACCACAGGAAAAAGCCTTGATTTCATTTTTAAAGCTGCCCAAGATGCGCTGTCTAATAAAACTGAGCAAGATTAAATTTGTACAACACAAACCTTCACAAATGAAGGATTGTTATTTCCTTGCATCAGCCAAAATTTAAACCTTAATGGTGTGGGATTTAGCAACTACTAACTGCATCTTTAGACCTATATTTCAGCCTATACAGTTTAAACTGTACTCATGATACAGCTCTGCTGTTAAGCTGTTTGGTGTGTATTCCTAGCACAGCACACGGCAAACAGCAGGACCAGTGGAAAGCCATACATGTCCATCTGCCCTACACCATGTGGTGAATGCCAATTAAGAGAATATGTCTTTCTTTTGCCTTTTTCCTCTCCCAGGCAATTGGTAGACATCATGGAGTGCCGTAACAAGGGAATTAACATCGGCTACTGTCCCCAGGTGGATGCACTGGACAATCTGCTCACTGGAGAAGAGCACTTGTACTTCTACGCTCGCGTTCGAGGCATCTCAAAGAGGGAAATAGATGGGGTAAGGGAGAGCTGCAGCCTCTGTGCTTCTTTTCAAAGCTCCGGGTAGTGACAACACCACCCACAAAATGACAAAGGATCTGATATCAATTCAAAGGTGCACTCCCACTGCAGGACTAGTAACAGTTGATGCGTCCATGCATACTGAATCAGAGGGTGGGAAAGATGAGAGATGTGTGCTGAAAGCTGTACTATCTGGGGCAAAATAGGAAAGCTTTTGTTGTCAGCTTGTGCAATCCAAATTTCAGAATTAAGCTGATGCTGTATGCTTCGCTGCAGACAAATTTACATTTAAACGATACTTTGATGAAGAGAGAATCTCATTTGACATGTCACTTTAGCCCTATTCTTCCCATTTATCTTTCTGAGAACTAATCAATCTTGTTTCTGTGGTGATTACTGAGTGTGCCTGTCTTTCGCTGCTGCAGAGCAACCAGTCACTGTGATTTTTGATTTTCCATCTCAAAGTCTTTTTTCCCAAAAAGAAACAGAAAATGAACAGGTCTGAGGTGTGCAGAAAATGTGTAGAAAACATCACGACGAATCGAAATTAGATGCAGGAAAACATCTATCTTTGTTTGGCTCCTTTTCTCCCTTTATGTAATTTTACAACTTAGGATGCAGAAGCACAAAACATTGATTGTCTTTGACGATCTCAGTCATACAGAAAAACACACACACACTTATAAGCAAGGAGAGACATAGACATACGGACACACAAGTACATACACAGACAGTGAAGCACAGAAATAGATCTGTCTGTCTGTAATCGCCATCACTGCTGTTGTTACACCGCTTCTTCTTTGGTCAGGGTAGTGACAACAAAGGCTATAATGGCCACAGCATCGGTGTCTGGCTAATTCACAAAGATGAGGTTATATATAGAGCTCCTCTTATGTTGTCTCCCACTGACAGTTCCCTGGCTTTGGATAATGAGACAAGTCTTAATGGGGTCATTTCGCATTGACATGGTTTTGTTGGGCTTAATGAGCTGTTACATCAAAGGTGATAGAAAGGGGCTTTTATGAGAGAACATAAAAAACCAACATATTTTGATTTGAACCAGTCAGGCATATGCTACGTTGCCAGTGCTAATCATTCAAATTTAGCTGCTGATAACTGTGTATTTGTCTAAAGTATGTAATGTTCTACATTGTGTTCTAATAACCTGGATCAGTGAACTAAGAATCATATGGAAAAATCAACAGTAAAGGCAAATCCTCTTATAGAGAAAAAGCAGAGAAAGCCATCTATTGAATTGGTGTGCTTCATTGATCTGGTTTCCAAACCTGCCAAGTGATGAGAAAAAAGTCTAAAGCGTCCCGATGGGAAATCACCTCAAGCTATTTGAAAATGAGCTGGTATTTACAGCACACTATTTCATGTGATTAATAGGCAAGCGTTGAGATTTTTTTGAAGTGACTGAAATGGTTAGCCATTAAGGGTTTTTCATTTCTGCTTTCGATGTGGAACAGTTATGCACTGAATAGATCGTGCTGTGGCAGTTTCTGTTCTCTAAAACTGAAGCCCCAGGAAATCATGGCGTTTAAATAGAATAAAGTCACTAAGTAAAGTCATCACAAATTAAATATGCATGGGAGAGGGACTGATAGATACCTCAGTTATTTGCAGTACAGCTGTGGGATATTGACTTTTACACCTGAGAGAGGGCCTCTGGTTGATGGATTAAAGTGACGGAAAATCAACTTCGTGCAAAGGTCTGATGGTGTTTAGATCTGCTGGAGCCACAGTTGGGGCTCAACCTTATCCTCAATCTGCATGAAACTAGTGAACAGCATACTGGTCTATGAAAATGTCTTATATTCCTTTGTGGTCATAAAGCCATGTATAGCAATCATTGAACTTACTCCCAAAATATGACTGCAATTACATATCTCCTTCTATTACCTTCCTTCACAAAGCAGTTTATATTACCTTAAACTACTGTTGCTTTATATCATTTACATTTTGTCCTTCTTACATCGGATCATGTCTTTGCATGTTAGCCATGAATACCAGTGGTTTTGGTGTGTTTATGATATGGAAGTTCACCGGTTTTGTGATACCAGCATGCTAAGCATCTAACAAGATATTTAAAGATGGTTGTCCATACAGTAATTCATAACTTATATGATGCCTTTAAATTGCTTTGAAAACTCTCATTGAAAAAAGGGTTGCTGTCCTGTCCTTTAAAAGGAAAAATATACTTCTAATTGGCAAGTTAAACATGACACGTATCTTCATACGCTATACACTGCTTGTTAATTTGTTCACCCATAGTATATTTCCCTGCATGTTTCCATTTAAAGGTGGTGAACTACCTACTGAAGAGGCTGGAGCTGAACTACCACAGAAACATCATTACTGATGGTTACAGTTGTGGGACCCGCAGGAAGCTCTCTACTGCGCTGGCTCTCATCGGGCATCCGCAAATCCTACTCCTGGTGAGGACGCACCTGTTCATGCTGCTGTAGCTGCCCATTTAATATCCTAACTGCCCACCAGACAACAAATATTAAACTAACTATACACCACTGTTTCTCCTGAAAGGGTCTTTGAAGGAAAGTAGATATTGATCCCCTAGACTTCACAGATCTCATATAGTTAATTAGTCTGCTTCCTCAGGCTTACCCAAGGGTGGTCTGCCGTGTAACTTTCAACTTTGTGTCTGCCTTATGTCTTTATCAAATCCTCGCTTCACTTCCTCTCTTTCCTTTCTTCTATCCGCAACTCTTTCCATTTGTTTTGTTTCCTTGTGTGTTCTCTTAATTTCCCCATCCTCTCTTGAATTTTCCCTCTTCCTCTTGTCTTTCTTGTCTTTGTCTTCATTTGTTCCCTGACCTTCCTTCCTTTTTTTGTTTTGTCTACAACACTGGGCCTCAAATCACCCTTCCTATTTTGCAATTGTGTATTTGTGTTTACTCTTTATTGTTCATCTTGCCCTTGTTTTTCCCTCCTACTACTGTATGTAACCGCACACTTTTGCAACACGTTGCCTTCCTTAATTAACTCCCTGTTTTCCCCTGACCTCTCTTTCTTGATTTCAACCTTCCTCTCTTTCTTTCACACATCCTGCTGCCCTCTTCTCATTTCTGCTCCCTCCACAGGATGAGCCAAGCTCCGGCATGGACCCTCGCACCAAGCGGCACCTGTGGAAAATCATCTCCGAGGAAGTGAAAGGAAAATCTGCCGTCGTCCTCACCTCTCACAGGTCAGAAGAGTATCACATGGATACACCTGCTGCAGCCTGTCTGGACTAATCATACTCTGCTGGTGGTCCATGAAGAAAAAAACTTGGATATCACAAAGAAACATTTGACATATGCATGGCTAAATTTCACAATTTTGAAGAAACAAATTGTTTAGGATTATGGGTATAATTACAGGTAAAAATTAAGGTGTAATTTCCACCCACAATATACTGTATACAGGATAGGATCAGCACAAAATATATTTTTTTCTATTTGACAGCAGGCATGGCTCATTACCGTATGCTCAAAGGGTGGAAGTGTGACCTTTTATCTTTCTCTCTTTGTCTCTGTATCTCAGCATGGAGGAGTGTGAGGCACTGTGCAGCCGTCTTGCCATCATGGTGAAAGGTCAGTTCCGTTGCCTGGGCTCCCTGCAGCACATTAAGAACAGGTTAGTGACCTCTGTTCATTCTCCAATCCAGCCATTACTGCTCTCTGCTGCCTCCGCGGCCTCCTATTCTCCCATCTCTATGTTCCTTTGTGCAACTGAATGCTCAATTTTACTTGTAAGAATAGTGTACTCTGCCCCCGCACAACCTCATTGCCGCATCTCGGACAAGTAATAACACAGTGTTTTGTTCGTAAAATCTCCTTCGTGCAGGTTTGGCAATGGGTTCACTGTGAAGATGTACTTGGCCGAAGCCTCCTGCGACACAGAGGCAATCACTGGCTTCATGCAGCGCCGATTCCCCAGCACTTATCTCAAGGTGAGCTTTGCCAGCTATCCAAAGAAGAGTACTTGGTGGAGAACAGAAAAAAGACTAAGTAAACAATGCAGTGGAATGTTGTAGTACATTTGGTGAAGTAGTTGTGTATAGATTTTGTTTTGTTAAAGAGTCTGTCTAGAGAGCATTCATTTATAATATTCAAATCCCTGCTGTACCATATGTGCCCTCATCTTTTTTGCCACTTTGGGCTACTGGAACAAGCTGTTGTTGTCACCTAATAAGTTGTTAAGGCAAGTCTGTTGTTCCTCCTTTAGCTCTGTTTTGGTCACCAACTCATGAGGGAAATATGTGGTGCTTTAGCAGCTAACTGCTTCACAATATTTACAAGCAGCTTGCTATTTTTTCTTTCAGTTGTTTGGCATTGGGCAGGTTGTGTAAAGTGGATTTTTTGAAGGTTTTTAAGCTGCCTGCCGTAGCTAGAAAGGAGTTTGAGGGCAGTTGAACAAAAACCACACAGCAACGTTGAGGGCCATGAAACCAAAACAATGAGCTAAAAGATTCTGTACAGCTGAGGGGAACTCCATAGTTGTTTATAATTATCTGTGTATTTGTCACATTTATTGACCCTGTTCACACTTCCAGTCATTTGATCCATTGTTAATGGACCTCACTACCCATGTGGACATTTTCTTTAAACATTATACTGCATATAGCAAATAATTATTTTTATATTATTATATTGAGCAAGCTGGGAATTTTATTTTATTGATTCAATGTGAGTTTGCTCAGTTTGGTATAAACAGCCTCTTTGGTTATGCAGAGAGGATATTTCAGAATATTTAAACATCTACTTGTTCATTCTTTCCCAATACTCAGGACCACCACTCCACTATGGTGGAGTACCACGTACCAATTGCTCCAGGAGGGGTGGCTGACATCTTCGACCAGCTGGAATCCAACAAGAATGCTCTGCAGATCAAACACTTCTCTGTGAGCCAGACCACACTGGATGAGGTGAGAAAAAAAGACAGGGCATAAACAGAGAGAGGGGGAGAACTAGTGTGAGGTTTTGTAGGGGTTGGTAGATGGCAGCGAGGGACAGAAAAAAGGGACAGGAGATGAGAGAAAAAGAGAGGCTATGGGAGAGGAAGCAGGGACAGAAGAAAACTGAGTGGGAGTGAAAGAGTGAGTTGAAAAAGTTGAAAAGAGGTAGAGGGAAACTGACAGAGGGTGTGCCTAAGGGAAAATAAATGGAATATAAGTTAGGAAGAGAATCCATGAGCTTTATATGCAGCCAGTGCTGATATTCTTCAACCACTCTGCCTTTCTGGGCCTCTGGGATTGGAAGATACCATAGGCAGAATAAGGAGAGGGGGGTTGGGGAGTTAGCCTGACCAATAGGCTAAATAAAATTACAGAGTTCAGTGAAAAATTATTGACTTTTATACAGACACTTAAATTATTACTGAACCTTCACAGGTCTTCATCAACTTTGCCATGGGAAAGATGGACATGGAAACCATACCGATTCACAGCAATGATGAATGTGACAGCCTGGGCTCCATTACGGCAGAGCAAACGCAGAGCTGACTGCCATCTTCTCTTTGCCATTTTGCCAATGCCCACTGACAATGAAATAGTATCTGTTTATAGTAAATCTACCATTAATATGTACCAGTATGTGAAAAATAGGAGTTTAAAGCATTTATGTTTTAAAACTACTTATTATATCTTGTAAGTATATTGACTGATCATATGAATAGGGCGTGATATTTCTATCCCTACTAATTACATTACTAATGAAAAGCAGAAGAGCACATGCACATCTGCATACATGCACAGATGAAAAAAGTTGATTGAAGTATTGTGTTTATTGAATGTCTTCCTATCTAACTAGTCATGCACCTGTTTGTTATTTATGAAGTATAAACCTAATCATGTAGGCTTTTAATTTTTCTTTGTGGTTGGGGCACCGTTAACTATTAGAATATTATACCATAGCAAATCCAAAAAACTGTTGATGATATTGACAAACTTGAACACTATATATATTTAACAAATTAGTATTTTTAACTTAGGAACATGCAATTATGCCTACTGGATGAAAAAAAGAAGAAATATTCACACTTACAAGAACATCCTCAATGTCACTTTTCCCCTACTCATTAATATTCCCTCTAAGGGCATACCAACTTTTAGAATGAGTGTATTGAATATTTAATGCATTTAATTTCCTCCCTATGGACCAATTCCAAATTGTCTTGAATGTATATAGCCTGTTTTTATTATTTTTATTCTAATAAAGATATATTTAAAGTGCAACTGCAGTTCATTTGCCTATTGTACATGCTTTTCTTATGTTTGAGCATTGGATCACATGCAAGAAAGATTTAACTGTTATGGTAGACCTAATCCACTAACATCCCGGCTGATTACAAGTGACTTTTCTATTGTTTGAGTGTGAGCTTATCATGCCTGATGTTACTTCTAGACATGATTTTAAAAAGGGAGAAAGAAAATAAAAAACACATAAACATGTTCCTTTTGAAAAGTATTGACACTGCACATTTACCCAGACAACTGTTTGAAATGTTTATTAGATATTACTTGTTCAATTAGAGGCCAGAACCTGATAAATCACATAACCCTTTCCTATATTATCAGGGGATGTAAAGCTTTCACATACTGACAGGAAATGTAATGTTATATTCACCGGATAAATAAACCGTTTATCACAGTAGTTCTGTAGGCCTACTAACTTACAGAGGTGTTGTTGTTCTCAATTTACCAACGGTATATAACGTTCCAGGCAAGTTAGTGACTGACATTTTTATTGATATGGATGACCTTTAACCAAAACAAAACACATTTTTATAAACAAATAACAAACAAAACACTTTAAATGCAAAACGAAGAAAATGCCCAGAGGCTGTAAACATTAACGGTGGACATTTACATTGACTAGGGAGCGGGAGTGCTAGCTGACGTTTATCGTTACTGTCATTCTTAACGGGCGTCCACATAGCAGAGTGTAAGTAACTTATATTCAAAATATAGAGTGAATACCAAAAACTACTTAAACACAAGAGATAATGATTGACTAGAGAAATGAATAACACAGGGAACTTGCTGCCGTTGGTCTTGACGGTCTTGCCAGGGCAATGAGGACTTTGGCGACTCACCATCAAATTTACATACACAGAGTGCTACAAAAAATATATACCAAAAAATGTGACCATACATTTTGTTCGCGTCACACCGACATGTTATTCTTGTACGTGTGTTGTACGGTTTTAGATGAAATTAAATTGCCTACCATCGTCCTTTTTTTTGGGGGGGGGGCGTCATCGCCATGTTTGGGAAACCCTCAGAGGCTACTTCCGTAAATATTTGGCGGGAGATGCAAGTAAGCCGGAAGCAAGTTCTTGATTCCTAAGCAGTGTAACAACAGCAGAGCCAGAAAATACATATAATTTCTTTTAGTAATGGATACTGATTTCCTCCTGCAGACAAAGGAATGGAAGAACACCAAGGAGGCGGTTGCCAACTTTCGAGGACTGCTACTTTGTTCCAAATGGTAACGTTACGTTTTCGTTATTGTCGGAGTGAGCTTCTATTATGGAGTGAGCAAAACTTTACTGTCGAAGTGATCATCAGTTAACGTTAGTGTCGTAGTGAGCTTCTGTTAACGTTAACTTTACTGTCGGAGTAAGCTTCTGTTACTGAGCTTAAGTTAACGTTTATGTCGTAGTGAGCTTCTGTTAACGTTAACTTTAACTGTCGGAGTAAGCTTCTGTTAACTTTACTGTCGGAGTAAGCTTCTGTTACTGAGCTTAAGTTTACGTTAGTGTCGTAGTGAGCTTATGTTAACGTTAACTTTACTGTCGGAGTAACGTTAACGTTAAGCTTCTGTTACTGAGCTTCTATTAACGTTACTGTCCGGGTGAGCTTATTGTACCGTTAACGGTAAGGTTACTGATCTTCAGTTAACGATACTGTCGGAGTCTGCTTCTGTTAACATTAATGTTACTGTAGTGAGCTTCTATTAATTTAACGTCAACAACACCTGATCGCTGTAATCAAATAGGATTAACGTTACACAGGTTAAACGTTAAGTTCATCAGTTGTTTTGGAGTCAAGTTTGGGTTTGGCAAATCATTAACTCAATTGAAAATGATGTAATTAACAGTTATCCGTAAGAGTTGTTGTGGAAACGGATCTTTTGCAGAAAAGTGAAGACACTGGGAAATGAATAAAACTTGGAGTGGGACTTTTTTGAAATCAAAGTTACAGCGTAGATAGTTGAAAGATGATTAAGTGTTTCAATTAATGCTGCCCTTTGATTGCTATCTTTGACTTAGTTATTGTTAACTTCTTGACATTGGGTTGTGCTTGTATTCAAGTTAACTCAAATAAAGTCTAGGTCTTTCTTGACAACCCATCCATACGTGTGCCATGGTGGCATAACATTTCTAAAACCACTGTGCAGTAATAACATTGAAGCACAGCACAGTGCAGCATTACAAAAGCCACTCCACAAGATGGTAAACAGGCTAATACATCATAGTTAAATAGAACAATATGGTTTGTGAACAACACATGACAGTACACCCTATACATAGCAGCTGGAGTAGCCTGAGGATGGACAAGCTGGCATGTGGTGCAACAGCTTGTCCATCCTCAGGAGCAACAGAAACTGCATTTAATTTGATGGTAGATGTAAACATTTCCAAGGTAGAATAAGGGATGTAGCTGCTAAAGGGCATAGTGTATAAAGTACAGTCCAAAGCATACTGCCCTATGGTGTGTGTTTTGGTGTGTGTGTAATGTGGGAATAGGTGGGTTGATGTTACACTCACATGATAGTTCATGTGAGTGTTGAGACCTAGCAGGATATTATGTGTGACTGTGTGGAGGAATAGGCTTTTACACACTCTGGATGCTAGGATGCTCCAGTACCTCCAGCCAGATTGCAGGAGAGTTAAGAGTCTGTGAGCAGCGGGGTCCTTCACAGCGCCTGTGGCTATTGAGATGCAGAGGTTATGTCAAATGTAGGGTCTCTATGTAGGGTCTGAGATCTGCTCTCTGCTGTCCACGATCCAGTGCAATTACCAAATCAGCATGTAGTGCAGCTGCTCAGGATGTTCTTTATAGTGTTATGGGTGGAGAGGTTCACTCTCTCTGTCTCTTTAGGAAATGAAGAGTTTTGTTTTGGGAGGTGGTATGAGGTTTCTCCTGACCTTTCATCTAGCTCCATCATTAGGTCAAAATTGAAAATTGTCCAATACTTTGTCAGCGTCAGCTGTAACAAATGTTGAAGATGAACATGGTAAACTTTATACCTGCTAAACATCAACATGCTACTTTTGTCATCGGGAGCATGTTAGCACAGTGCCAAATTACAGCCTCACAATCCAAAGCCACAGTGGACTGAGCACACATGGGCCACCAGTGGTCAATGTGGAGTTGCTTTTGCCTATTCTGACTGTACTGACCAATTGTTTTGTTCTTTTCCAGCTCAAATTTAATGAAGGATCCTGTATGTCTAGGAATGTGCGAGCATATGCTGTGCAGGTAAAGTAAACCTCAGCTAAATGTCTGATTTTTATTTGTCAGACACAGGTAATAATGTTAATTATGGCTCCATTCCATTCAGGTCTGTTACTGCCTGGAATCTGGTATTGTGCATGCTGGTTCACTGGCAAACCTAAACGGAGCAGAACCATAATATTAGGTTTTTTAAAAAAATCTGTAATACTTTCTATGAAGGTCATTGCTATAATGACTTGTGCATATATTTATAACATGATATAATGCTTCCATAAGACATAGACACAAACATGGATTAGGTGTTATAGCAAAGTTCATAAGTCAATATGACCTTTTGATTTAATGATTTTTAACTAATAGTAATACCAGTTTATACCACTGTGTGCCAAAAATCTCTGACCATGTACATTATAAACATTGACTCTGCCTTGTTATAAACACACTTTAGTCACAATTTAGAATTCGTGATATGCAATGTAATACTACCTTATAGTAATGTTATGTGTTAAAATGTCCATATTACAGGGGGACATAATACCACATGAACTAATTATAGGAACTTATAACACATATTTGTATGCTTTAAATAAAGTGACACACATTTTGCTGTGGAAAAACCTCAGTTATGTTTCTTCACTTCATATACATTCTGTATGAATTTTGAACATTTTGCAGTTTAGCACAAAACACAACTTAATTGCATCAGGGACACTCATTCTCAGGTTGGTGAGAGGTCGCTCAAGAGAAGACCCTTTGCTAACCATATAACATCAGTAAGAAGAGGCTCAGATCTTGTCTCAGATGAATGGTGATGCTATGGACAGACCCTAATAGATGCAGTGGACAATTGGAGACATTGTGGCAACTGCTCCACAAAACTGTTTAAATAACATTTTAAAGTAATTGAATGAGAATATTGGTTGGGCAGTAGGGATGAGAATCTCTTGGCACCTCACGATTCGATTTGATTACAATTCAGAGGGCGGCAATCCTTCTTAATGCATCTTTTTGTCCTATGTGATTTCTGCATAATTACTAAGCATTTAATTTGCACATTAAAATACAAAAAAAAGTCTCCTCAGTAGCTTAAAAGGACTTGTTTACTTTCCTAATTTACTTTACTAACCTCAGCTCCTCCCTGGTCACCAGTGTCCTTCCTTTAACATCCAGCTGTCAGACTCTGAAAATTGAAATATAACTTAACTATCCGGATGTACAGTATGTGTACTGGACACCAGTTTAGCTTGGACCTGGTGTTCGCATTTCTCGACAAGTTAGGTAGAAATGACACGCAGCTAATTAACATTACTCAGTAATGTTACTAATTTAGCTAACGTTACATTGCAGCCAAAAAAAACAAAACAACGTGCTTTACAGGAAGGGCAGATGTTAGCTAGCACTAACCGCCTTCACTTTTCCAGGAGTTGTGGAAACAACAGATTTAACAGAAACACTGTGACCTACACCGCACATGTTCTGCCAGACTGGCAACTTACTAAGTAACCTAAATATTTTCTTTCGCTAACTTTCACCATCACGTTCTCCCCGTATAAACTGGTATTACTATTAGTTATAAAACATTAAATCAAAAGGTCATAATGACTTATGAACTTTGCTATAGCGCCTAATGCATGTTTGTAAGTCATTATAATAATTGTTAGAATTGCTTATGGACGCATTATATCAAGTTATAAATATTATGCATAAATCATTACAGCTATGAGCTTCATAGAAAGTGTTACCAAAAATTGTAATTGTGATTATTTTAATTAATATTACAATTGTGATATGATTTCCATTATTAGAGGGAATTATAATTTTTTCATAATTATTCACATTTTCATTGACCACATCAATATGATGTGTAGGCCAGGACATCTCTGCAGCACGACAATATCAAATTTAAAATGTTTTGGCACACATTTTTCCCTTAACAAATATTGCACCTCTTGCGACTTGAAAATTGAAGATTTTATTTCAGTAGGATTTTTTTATGTATTTCAAGTATATGGGATTAATACATTAATATTCTGTCAATAAACCAATAGGTAATAGTATTCAATAATTGTTGAATATTAATGTTAGTATTGAGGCCAAATTATGACTGTAAAATTTAATTCTTGTTACATGTGTTTCATACATATAAGGGACATGGATGGAGTGGAAAAAAGTAATTTTACAGGTCACATTTTCAGAACTGACCATTAAAAAATGTTTTAGTTAACATGCATCTCTTTTGTTATGAGGCTTATTTCCTGTGCTAGTGAAATACTGCATATCCATGGCAATGGCATGGTTTCTTGGTAGTGCATAGTTTACAGTCTTGAAGGCAATTAATATCCCTAGGCATAAACTATAGCCTCAATTTATTCCTTCTATTCATGACTGAATGGTCTTAAAGGGTAAATTAATGAGCTCATTGTGTTTCTTCTTACTGAACTGTGAAGTGGACTCCTAATCCAAGATATGTTTATTGCTCAGGTTCTGTGCTGGCCCCCAGGCCGGAGATGGCTGCGTGGTTTGTCACAGCCCTGCGTGGGTGAAGGACATCCAAATCAACAGGCAGCTCAGCAGCATCATACAGCTCTTCTGCAGTCTGGAATCCCTCCTCAGTCCCATAGAACAACGAGGTAGATAGATACCGGATAGATTATATGGCAGCTTTAAATCACAATAAACAAGTTATCTTTTCAAATCCACGCATCTTGTTCATTATCTTTCTATTCAGGCTCATCTGCCCATACCTCTTTCCATCAGTTGACTGAAACATTTAACATTTTCACCGCCAATCTAATCTCTGAATGACATTATTAGTGGCTTGTTCCTGTGGTTTATTATCTTTATCGCCCATCCAGCATCCCGGTAATGACAGTAATTATGCAATGCAATTAACCACGGTAGTGTTTAGTTTGTGACTAGATCTCAGCTTTGACAAAGAACTACAGGGCAACTTACTAAGCCCTGTAGTTAAAATGTGAACAGATCTGCAGGCTGTTGATGTATCTAAATTTACACAGGAAAGGGTTTAAGAACTAGGGACTTCTGTCAAATGTCAGTATTATTGGTTGACAGTGCCAAATATTAAAGTTTGGCTTTATTTTTTCTTTTATTTATTTATTTCTTCTTCATCTCAACAGGTAATGCATGGTTATTACAAATACACACACTATAATGACCAACTATAGTACACGCAAGAGGGAAACTTTGTTTTTGTGTTGTCTACTTATTTTGTTTTTTCACATCTCATTGCAGACTCCCCTCCAGCCGAGACGCAAACTCAACCCGAGAGCCCTGTCATTGGACACAAAAAGAACTTCAAGATCTGGTTCAGCCCCCGCAGCCGCAAGGTACGCTGTATCGTGGAAAAGCCATCACAGGCTGCCGTACCAGAGAGCACGTCTTCTGGAGAGACAGCTGCAGCACAGCCGGACACCATTACTGTTCAACATCAGGACTTGTCAGTTTTCAATTTCATCTCGTCCTCTCAGGACTCTGGCTCTTCTTGTTCTCAAAGATGCGAACATGAAAGCAGATCCAGGAAGAAAAGGTTGGCTAAGAAAAATGTTGCCAGCAGGAAGGTGTCGGTGCGAGGAGCCCCTAGGACCACACGAAAACAGACCAAGCAGAAGATGAAGAAGAACAGGCTGGATGCTATAAACCAGCAATGGGGTATCACCGAGGAGGTAGATTCCTTAAAAGAAAAGGAGCAGCCCTGTGAAGAGGCAAGGAGGTCCAGTAAAAGGGTTTCCTTCTTAAGCCCTGACGTCACATCTGACGAGGCTCAGTCTGACGTGCAACAGAGGAGTACTCATGAACTCAGCCCTGGCAGCAGCACCATGAGGGAGAGTCTCACAGGAAGCGGCGTCACTGTACCGAATGACCAAACCCAGCCTAGTCAGGGCATGTCAGACAGCATCGTCCAGCATGACAAATTGTCTGCAAATAACCCCAGCCCATCTGACAATCCTGAAAAACAGGACAACCTATCTCCCTCAAAGCATTCCTCAAAGAGAGCCAGAGTGGAGGGCAAGGTCGCCACATTGGAGACCACGCCAAAAAGGCCCAGGGCTTCCCCAGGCAGGAAGAGAAAATCACAGATGTCTCCAGCTGTCCTTAACCCTCCATCTTCGACTAGCCCCAGGTGTGAAAAGAGCATCAAACCCTCAAGAGAAGGAGACAGCCCCACTGTTGGTAGAAAATCTCCCTGTACTCGCCGTGAGTCTGTTGGACGGGCCACCTCTGGCAGCCCTGCAGTTATAAAGAGGAACCACAAGGGAGAGACCCTGCTGCATCTAGCTGCAATAAAGGTTGAGCTGTTTCTGAATAATTCACCTTATTTACTTCACTACACATTGCTGCAGTAGAGTGACAGCATTAAAAGCTGAAATAAAAAAAGGAACATGTTCCCTTAATTAAGCAGTATAAATAAATTACAGCATTTCTGCATGACAACCTACATACATTAGGTATTTAAATTGGTTTAATATAATTTATATAGGATAATGTAATGTTGTCCCTGAAATTGCTGCTGATTCTGTATTTCGTTGCTCAACAAATGGCCAAACTAAAGTTTCTTTCAAAATGCAGCTCAGATAAATCTCTCTTCCTATGGATTTCCCCCCCACAGTTGAACAAATTAGTCTTCAGATGATCAGACAGTTATGTTCCAGTCTGTTGAGAGTAAACTGTCTTGCAGTAATCCTTGTAAACATAGCTATAATCCCCCTCTGGATCCCAGACAAGGTAATCAATGGCCCACTGTGGAGCATGATTGATAAACAGCAGGGCTTTGGTACACTGGGATCAGTTACTGTGTTTGAAGGGTTGCGTTTACAGGTCTGCTGTTCTGACCTCAGGTTTGTTGTTCTCTCTGATTCCTGCAGGGAGATGTAGAGGCTGTCAAGGAATTGCTGGACCAAGGGGCTGACCCTAACCTGAAGGATAATGCTGGGTGGACACCTCTGGTAAGACTAATACACTAAGTGATAAATCTGAGAGCTTATTTGTTGCGAGGAAAAACTCTCGGTTGCAAAATGTTTCATCAACAAAACAGCAATAGTTAATGATGCTAGTTTTGCTCCACTCTCTGGCTGTATTTTCTTGCTTTTGATTGAAGCGATTTGTGGTGTTTCTTGTCAATAACATCAGCCATTGTCATTTTTTGCTTCATGGGTTGTCAGACTTTGATGACAAAACTTTTTTCCACACAAACCTGTGTTCACTGTAGCTTTTCTTCTCTGGCCAACTCTTGCAACATTTACCCAAAATCTTGCCATTTACTGTTTATTGCGTTGTCTTCTACAGTAAACCAACCTGCACTGTCACTGTGCGTTATGTAGCTGTTATGAATATGCATGCAAGTTACATTTTCCTGTTTTAAATAGCTCTTTTTGTTCCACTGGTTTGCATAACACCTGTTTGCTATGCATGGGTGTTTTTGCTGTTTTTCTTTGCATTAAGTCTGTCTTGAACTACAACCAATAGCAGGTGAAAGCAAAAACAATCTGTACTTTACATGTTATTGTGGAACATAGCTACAAATGCTTTAGGCTAGCGGGTAAACTATAAATATGTCATGCAAGACAACAAGGCTTTTAATCCTGAATGAGTGTAAGTACCACCATTTTTTATGCATGCTGTCTTCCTCCAAAATATGTAAGTGTGTGCTCTTTTAACAATTTAGCCTTAAGTTGCCTCCACATGAAAAACTGTAAAATCCTTCAGTTCTGCCTGAGCCATTTCTTTTTTTTACCTTTGAGAATGAGCAGGAAAGTGTTTGACGCTATCCCATTGCAGCACTTACATGGCTACTTGCTGTCAAGATGCCCCACTCAGACTTGAGTTTTCAATTTGAGTTTTGACAGTTTGCAGCTGATCTTATAAATTGCTGCCAATAAGCTTAGAGCCATATTCTTATTTGACAGACTTGTGTGCATCCAAGAAGGCTGGGTGCTTAATTTGACATGCTACAATCATTTAGACCTCTCTGATGTGTGTTTAGTTTTTTGTTGTTTTTTTTCAGTCCTGGACTTTCAGCACAATTTCATCTGATGGGGATTATAGCTCAGCTGATGAACCTTTGAGATTTATCTGTGCCCCATATTGTTCTAAAAAAAGTACTACAGATCCATGGATTATTTTTCCTCGCTATAAGCAAAAAAATATCTGATACAGATGATTAAAGAAAGCTGGGAGAATCCCAAGCATTACGTTAAACAGTTGTCAAAAAACCCTGCTCTTAATTTGTATGGGGAGAGAAACAGTGCAGTGGTTCCACTAGAACCTAATCTCATTCCCAGATGAAAAGCTCTCACACTGGACTTTTATATTGTCAAATTGACTTCAGGTTTATGCAAACGTAACTTTTAAAAACACCAATTTTTATTAAGCTATATCCCTAATCTATTTCAGAGAAGTAGAAAAGCTGGTCATAATATTTAAGGGTTCTGCCTAAGGGATCTTTCCCGGTATGAGTAGAATTCTACAAAACTAATGAAGTGTGATTAAGCTGTAATATCTGATTGGCACTTGTGAAGTTATCTGTCAACGTCATATTTGCAAAATACCCAGAGGAAGAACTACACATTCCATCTGAAACACTCCCATACAAAGATTCAAATTCATTTGAACTCTTTGAAGCACCTACCGTACCTAAAATAGTATTAACTAGGGGCGGAAAAAGATAAATATTACAGTGACTGGAAATGGCTGATAATTTATAATGCAACTAAGAATAAGGCTGTATTCTGAGGATAACAGAGAATACCCAGATCAAAGCAGAGCAGGGTGACTTCTGAGCATTACTGTTTTTTGTTTCAGCACGAAGCATGCAACCTTGGTCACCTGCCGGTTGTGGAGGCGTTGGTCTCGAGTGGAGCCCTGTTGAATACACCTGGCTATGAAAATGACTCCCCACTCCATGACGCAGTGAGGAACGGTCACCCAGCCATCGTCAAACTGCTGCTGCAGATTGGAGCCTCGCAGAACGTACTGTAAGTTGCGTCAAATGTTTTCTTGTAGTTGGAGATATTGGCAGCCTTAGCTATGTTTCACCTGTTTCTATTGAATCGGACTCTGACTGACGTGCAAAAACTGAATAATTGACCCACTTTTCAAATAACCTTCTAATCAATGTGTAAAGACATGGACACGTGAAGGAGGGTTGCTGCAACCCCCTTAGCGCCCTTCATCTCCCTCTTCCCTGCAGCGGGTATATTTTGACTGCGTAGTTGCTGTGGCTGCTTTGACATACAGTATGTTGGTGTTCAAGTTTGCTGCTGGAAACTGTTAATATCTATTTAGATATAAGTTATCATTTAAATGAATATGAAAATTGTGATTATCACGCATCATTTATTATCATCATGATACAGATTGACCTTCTCTCAGCACCCCCAACTGTGACTGACTTCCAGCAGCCCTGTATAGGGGTGATTGGGCTTGGTTTGCACACTTTTCACTCGTTTCCATACTCCATTAGGTCACGTTATGTCTTGAAACGGGTCTCCAGATGGTTGGAGTTTATTATTTTAAAGGTGAGATGCTGTCATTACACTCTTGCTTTTTAAGCAGCAATTATAGATAGTATACAGTTCTGAAGACTGTGGCTTTTATAAAAAGGATTGCTACATGTCAAGCGAATCACATGTGGACCCAACACAAGACTGTGTTGGGTCTGACCAGAAAGTCAACAGAAAACAAGATGTTCTAATACAATTGTTCTCCCAGCAAAAAGTGTTATAATTTATTTTTACAATAATTACATCCATAAATAACACAGTTACATAATGTATGACTATTTTGGTACCGGGTTTTATACAATTTCTGTAGTAAACATCTAAAAGCAAAAATCCTGTCAGATAGACGAGCTTGAGAAAAACACTAATCAAATGGGAGTCGATGGTCTAATTTGTGTCAGTGTAGGGGTCCTTGAAGTGAAAAAGTTTGAGAACCACTGTTCAAATATTACTGCACTGCAAGCTATAGGTTTCATACACCACTAGGGCTGGGGCGATTCAGGGGCATAGTCGACGTAATTGATTACGTAACTATGTCTACTCATATTACGTGCATCACAGTACGGCCGCGAATGAGCGAGAAAACCTCAGAATCAAAAAAATAACATTACAGACAATCTGTCTCTGTCTGCACAGTCTGAGAATCTCTGTTATTTTCTTTGCCCCACATTGATGCAGAAATACATTTGATTATCAGACTGCATATTACTCAATATTGAAATAAATCCATAAACATTTTAAGTTTGAAGTAAAGTAACCTAATTAATGTCTGTTATTGTTTATTATCACAACATATCAGTGACATGGAAATTGGATTCATTTTAAGATATGCTACTATTGTCATTCTAATGTGCTTCATCAGGATGATTGAATAAAATGTTGATTTATTGATAAGACATGTTTTTGACATTTATATTAGTGTTTCCTCTACCATGGAGTTGTAGCAGCGGAGGTGAAGCAAATTTTTTTTTCTGAATATAAAACCCACAACATGTCTCAGCAACTTTGCTCTGGTGCATGCAATCCATAGTTTAATGTGAGCTTTAGATTAATGTTTTGGTGTTGGTCGGGGGGTTTGGGGGTCCTCCCCCAAGAACATTTTACGTTTTCCAATGACAAATATGTAATTTCACATCATATTGGGCCATTATTTTCACCATATCTCTAAACAGAAAGTCGGAAAAGCTAGAGCAGATAATAAATAAACCAAACATCAGTCTGCTGGGAAGAAATTACAACCTTTACATTTGGGGAAAGTAATTTGATTGGTTATGATGCTCTCCACAGTGATTTTACACATTTGGCACAGCATGTTTTGGGTATCACCTCCTATGCCTTAATGGCAGGAAAACCCTGTTAATATGACGTCAGAATCATTAGATACGACTGTGCATGTTTGCCCTTTGTCTTCATTTTACAGCCTTTGACATTTATCTGTATAGACATTAATATAAAAAATAGGCAACATGAAAACCACCTCCCTTCTGAGGTGCATTTTATTTGCACATTAAAATCCAAAAAGAAACGTCTCCTCATTAGATTAAAAGGACTAGTTTTCATCACTTATTTGCTTTACTAAATTCAGCTCCTCTACAGCACCACCATCCTTTCTTTTCCTAACAACCACTTTTTCACACTCACCTGAAAACGGAAAAATACTGTAATCAGTCTGTAAAGGATAGAGCTGAAGGCGACACCAGTTTACTTTGATTGTAATGTTCTCAACATTGGACAAGTAGGCAATAATAAAATACATCTGCCAGTTACTTTCTACAAATTGAGCTAATGTTCAGTTACATAGCAGCCAAAAGACGCAGCCTAGGCTACTGTATAAGCTTCTGTATAAGTAAGTACATTTATTGCCAGAATATTTTCCTCTGCTCGCGTTCACCGTCACTTTCTGCTGCTCGGACAATCAAACACTCGCTACGCACCTCCTTATTCCTTACGGGACTTACGCTGCTCTCATCTGTCAAGTAGATGTTCTGCATAGAACGAGGAGAAGGAGCTAGCCAAGTATTGAGTGTTGCCATGCTCGCACAGTGTGGGAGTGAAAACATTTGTAGCGCATAGTTTAATGATCGTTAGAAATTTTGGTAGCAGCGGCGCATCGCCGCTACTGAATGCATATAGGAGATGTTGGTATGTCAGTCGAATAATAGGCAACATTTTCTTTGAATACACAAAATTAGAAATTGAAATAATAATCGTTTGATTAATCCACTTGAAAATATTCGTTGTGTAGGATGCAGTAGAATCCAGACAAATAAAAACACAGCTGTGTACTGCTGCTGGAAAGAGACATTATGGATTTAAGAATGGTGCATGTTTCTTTTAAATATTAAAGTTGTGAGTATTTTGGGGGGAACTTTAATCATTAAATTGTGAAGTCTTGAGGATGTTTTTTTTTTCCGATTAGACAAAGTGTTCCAAACACATTTCAGTTGAGTCGGACAAGTCAAGTAGTAATCTCAACAGAAACTGAACATTTAAAGTAAGTTAATATTTAGGGCACGGCTCTTGTATTTCATTGCATTACATCATAGAGGTGCTTCTGTTATTCTGGACCAGTGCCTATTTTTCACTTCTTCAATAAACTGACATGCACCTTTTTCCCCTTTTTCCCAATCACTGTACCAGGCATTTAGCCCTTTGTTATTTAGAACAGGGTGCCCATTAGTGCAGCAAGTAGGTGGACAGATGTAAGAAAATCAATTAGTTGTTGGTGAGTCAGTTGATGCTGTATCAGCATTTCTGGTCTGGATTCAGGGTAGATGCGTAGGACAATGTCCATAATGAGGGGACGATGCTGGTTAATCAGTGTGATCAATACGAGTACTTGATCAGGGACAGTATACTGGTCAGTGGCTCTGCCTTTACGATCATTTTATACCAATCTCCCTCTGTCTTCTCCCTTCTCATTCCTTCGATGGAACCTGATTGCAGAGTCTTACGTTTTTTACTCTTTATGACTGAGACTATCTGTCAGGATCCTACAAGAATGAATGCAACCCTCGTCACAGACCACATCTGCCAATGCAATTCCTAATGGAATGACTGGCACACAACTCGGAGTTTGGAAATGCAGGTTTTGCAGATTTTAATTGTTCCTCTGTGTATGCTTGTGTGTGTACATTAGGTTTGAATGGTCAAACTGTATTTTTGCGTCGTTTGCGCCCTGTCCTCTAAACCAGTGACTGTGAGTCCACTTTCTATCCAGCTCAAGTATTTGACTTGCTGGGTTATTAGTAATACTGAGGGAAGTCAAATTCTTAAGTGAATACTAATGTGCGTTATGCAGGAAACCATTGACTGTTATCTCAAAAACAACAGGTTTAAGCATTCTCTGAGAAGTTACACAGCATGCACAGCGGGGCTCCTGATTATAAGTCTCAGTCCTGTAAGCATAAATATCTACAAGTGCAGCACATTTGGACAGCCAAGAGGAGACCTGCAAGGTGTTAGCAGGTAGCATATGTTATGTTCACAATCTGTGTATTTTCTACCTTTACCACTAAACACTGTGTATACTTTAATGCTAAGTAGTTTCCTAATCATAGGTTTTTATATCGTCACTACTGAGTTCATGTCAGTGCAGTATGACAATTAATTAACTTCCATTAACTGTTAATGAGGGGGGATGGGCAAGACATATGTGAATTGGTTCAGTCTTAATGACCACCTTAAGCCCAGCGCATTGAATCCATACAGACATTAATTAACATCACCTGTGTGCCTTGTGGCATGCCAATCCAATACACTGGATAGGTATAATTATAATACATAAAGAGTCGAACAACAAACAAGTCGTCTGCAAATGTTAACAATAATTGGTAACTAAATTGACCAATTAATCAATGCATTTGTATTACATCATACAATACTGAAAACATAATTTGCACTGACATTTATAAAAGATAAACACTTTAATCCAGACATTACACAAGATATTTTGTTTAATGCGTTAGCATGGCTTAACTTCAATAAGATGAGACAATGATGCCATTTTGTTATTTCTTCTAATCTTTGAAATGTGCTCCACCAGTGCAAAATTATCTTGTCTAGAAAAAGTGCACATATTTGATTTTTGGTTCTTATTCACTGGACTACACAGATTTTTTTAAGAATCATTTTTATTGGGTTATTGCTATAAGTAGAAACTGACTGCATAACAATAACAGAACTATACACAGTACTTCCGCAGAGTTAAAAAGGGGGCGTTGGGCGGGTCATATGCTATATCATTTATAAGCTGTAACACACATCTGGTTCAAACCATCAGGACACACTGGATTGTTTAAGTAGGGAATGTAACTAATGAACCTTTTGATTAAAAATGCATTCAGGCCTCGCCCACTGCCTCATCAGTTCCTTGCTACATGTTTTCATCATTAGACTTGTGACTCCCTTTTTAAGACATACTGCTGAGCCCTGCCATAGTTCAAAAGCTCCATCAGCTGTTGGGTGGGCAAATGCTTGGTTTGAATTTTGAATTTACCTCATAAATATCTTAGCACATGGTATTCTTTGAGGACAAGTGCATTTGAGACATAAATGTACATGTTTTCATAACTACAATACACATAGATTAAGTGTTTTTGAAGGTATCACACTTGGTCACAATGTACAATAACAAGTGTTGTCACATGTTATGTTGGCGGAGAAGGGATGTTTTATAGGAAGGCTATGAATGGTGTAAGGTGTGAACTAAACTCTGTATGTGTGCAGCTTGAATTGAATATTTACTTGTACTTAAACAGAGGCTTGTGGGAGAGTGTTTGTGACTTTACCTCCTACACTTTTGTTGTTGTTGTTTTTTTCTCAGATATTCTTCTCACGTGCAGCTGCATAAACTAACTTGTGCACGCGCATATACGTGTCAGCGACATTTTATGTTTGTTTGTATTTGTGTGTGTATGGGGTTGGGGGTATGAATCCAAATGAAATATTTTATGGACCAGTGGACCTATTAATTGTCCCCCAGGTGTTATCTTTGCTGACGCCTAATCTTTTAGAGACGACCTGCTGGGCTTGGTTCTTCTCTCCGTGTTCTTTCCTCCTCCTCATGCTTTTCTTCATCCTTTTCTCCTCTTCCTCCTGCTCCTGAAGGTGACCTCTGGTCTTGTTTCATGCAGCTCTGTCAAACTTAAGCACTTACTTTTAAAAGTGCTTCTTCAGTTGCAGTTTCCTCTTTCTGAGTTTCTGTGCAAAATGTTGCTTTTGTGGCGATCCTAAGCCTCTGTTACGCATACTATGTACTGAGGGGTTATTGTGTATCACAGGAATTGTGTTCTTCTCACCTGATAAATGAATGTAATTGAGAAAGCTTATGCACTAAAAGCCAGCACTTTTCAGTAATGTTATACAGCTATGAATTTTTTTTAACATGCATTGAGCAGTGTGTTGTATAGGGGCATGACATGACATCACATGTTTCAGCTCAACCTCATATCAAACAATTATGCTCCAACAAGTGAGTAACACACATGGGTGCCCAGTTTCACAGAACAAGCAGGGTGTGACATCGCCAAATTGTTTTTCTCAGAGCTCTGGACTAGCAAATATTGATTTTGTGTGTGTGTGTGTGTGTGTGTGTGTGTCTGTGTGTGACCTTCTTGGTCAGTGATTTAGCATAAAAAATACTTTAAAGGGGTGGTATTATGCTGATTTTCAGGTTCAAAATCTTAATTAGGGGTTGTACCAGAACAGGTTTACATGGTTTAATTTTCAAAATACACCATATTTTCCTCATACTGCGCATTGCTGCAGCTCCTCTTTTCAGCCTGTCTGTTGTACGCTCCACTCTTGAGCTGCAGAGTGATGCATCTTACTTGTACCATATCTTTGTTGGGAGTTGCACATGCGTAGTTCCTAGGTAAGGACTACTAGCCAATCAGAAGCAGAGAAGGGCGGGTTGTAAGAAACAAGGTAGAGTGATCCAAATCAAAGCCTTCAGACTGTGACCGTAACCTAGCAGATGGTAGAAGTTATTACCAGTCCACAACCACACAGCATCATTGTTCCACATCTTACCATCAGAACTAAACGTTGAACTGTTGCCGGTGTTCTGACTATCTGTGTTGTCTTGCCGAAAATGCTTCCATAGCGCAAATCGAGAGACTCTATTCTACTCAGCCCTGCTCTGTTTTCTATTGCAGATAGAACCCACTGATAGCGACGCCACACCCAACTGCCGCGACGTAATGTTCAATGCGACACACACACACCAGCGATCCACACAGCTCTTAAAATATATACAGTCTATAGCTAAAATGTTTGAATATTCCTCAGAATGTAAAGACACATAAGCGGTATGAAAACCTTACAGCTGTGTTCTCCTCTGCAGTTGTTGCTGCAGCGGTCTGTGTGACCGCATTAGCAGAGGGCTCTATGAGCGGGCGGCTGGCCGGCCTCACACGCTCCTCCCGCGGGTCGCCGCAGGCTTCCCCTGCAGCCACTTGCGGAGCTCCTCAACTCCGAATATATTCATCACATTTTTGTTCCGCCATCACTTCTTGTAAAACTGTCAATATGCAACATCTACACAGCTGATTTCTCACCTCAAAACTTCTCAGAAGTGGATTTAGTGATGAAATTCCATACGAAAACTGTAAAA
>JAPMOB010220464.1:0-14830 GCA_029875015.1 Lepomis gibbosus | reverse complement strand
AACATACTGTATCTATGCTGGTAAGATTTTTTGGTAATTGGTAACCTTTTGGTAACCTCCATTTTGTCTGTTTTTTAAACCTGAGTAATCTCCCAAGATATATTATTTATTCCCACCATAAAGTGAAAATCATACAACCAGTAAAGTTGCAGAAATTAAAAGGATAAAATTGGCAAATTAAATATCTTCCAGATGATTTTCTTTCTTTTCTGCCCGGCCTTATGAACATGTGTTTAATGGGCATTTTCCACAACTATATAAAGAAAAGTAAAAATAACATGGAAATGCTTGTCAGTATCTTAATACAGTATCCAGTGGTGCCATGGCCGTAAGGAGCCACAGCAGTGTGGGATGCAGAGTGCTCAGAGTGGGTGTGCCACTCCTCCTTATTCTCTGTGGTTGCTTACCAGATGCTCAGGGTCAAGGTAAGACTAAAATATTTTCTACTGTTTGTTTGTCTGCAAATACGTTTGTCAGTCTGGCAGTAAATGTACAGTTTAGGTCACTGGTTGTCTGTTAATAAAAGTCTGCCTGCTGGAATGTGTGACTGCTGGAAAGTGACCTTAGTGCTAGCTAACATCTCCCAAGTTTCAGACTCTGGCGTGGAAACTGAGCACGACTGGATGGGGAGTCATGTGACTACACACAATGTAGAATGTTTTTAAGGGGAAAGTACATGAACACACAGTGAAAATATTAACAGGATTAAATAACTGACATGAAAAAATTACGATGCTTAGAGTCTGAATTTCAGTTTCGATTGCATTTCATTTAATCGTCCATTCCTGTAACAATCGCATTCAGGTGTATAATGTGCAAAGGTACAATATATTAGGTATGCAGTAAGCTACCAGTTTGTAGACCAGATTTAATTCTGGTATCCTAGGGAGACAAGGCCACTATGCCCTCTGCTGTCAAAGCACTCCACTGGCTTCCATCCCTCCCTGTGACTGGTTTTATTTATAGCATAGCACGAATTGCTATCCTAACAAGTGACAAGGGCTCAAAATATATACACATGCACACGTGCTTGTGCACACACACACAGACATGCAGCACACTTGTGCCAACTTTCAGGGGTGGTAAGGGGCAGCAACAAGGTTAATGCATGAGAATTGGGAGTAGTGTATTCAGCCTTTTTAAAATGAGCTCTGATTAATGGGCCTCAGCTGTGGCATATGCCAGGGTGAATCGTGTGGGAGGACAGGAGAGGACAAGAGCCAGACTATGAGATTATTAGAACCATCCATAAAAACAAATATCAAACATTATGACATATGATAATGTTTATCATTAATAGATATAAACACACACACAGCTTTTCTTAATTGAATAAAGGCGGTACTGTAAGATAAAAAACATTTAACACCAGTGAGTCATGCAGCTTGGACAGCATGTATTGAGAAACAAACTGAAAATATTCATCTTTTATTGTACATCTTTCCTGGCAACTGCAGAAGTTGCATTTTAAGGGTATTTGTCCAAACATTTACTGTTTCCTACAGTTCTGACTGTATTATTTTGGTACTTAATCAAACTCTGAAGACATCAGAAAGTCCTCTGTCCTCCCACAAAAAGATACACATTAATCTGTGTTCTTAAGTAATATCGGTTAGATGCGGTCGAAACAGGGTTTTTCTGCTTGTGTCTGTTGGTTTCTTGAAAAGGTTCATGTTGTTTAGTATTCTGTTAAGGACTGGTTTTAAATTATTACCTGTTCCTCTTTGGCCTTCGTAATAACAATAATCTCCTGCAGACGTTGATATTGAACATCATTGATTTTATGTTCAACATTTTCTGCTGTTGAAAGATCTTGTTCCTGACATGTAGTCCTCCACAAATAATAATGTGTTTCTTAGCGTGGCATGATGGCTGGTGATTGTGGTAAGGCTAAATTCTTTGAACTGTAAAACTGTTAATGCTAAGTGTATGTCTGTAACTTTTAACATAGTTGTGTGTAATGGGTAACACCAGTGACCTAAAGATTTAGGTATTTTGGTGGTGATTTTCTGGGCAAAGCTGCTGCTGATCCACAGGCACTGCAGCAGTAGATTTGTCATGGTAAGTGGACAACATATCATTATCGAGACACCGCTTTAAAATTAATCCTGTATGTTGTCATTTTGTTTCCTTTAGTCTGTTTCTCTCTGTATATAATGACTTTTCTCGTCTGTTCACTTTCATTGATTTAACTATTTAACACCCTCAACACTCAGTTTGTTTGATTTCTAGATTAAGTCATCATATATTATACTGAGAATTTATTGTAAACACACTATAGCCCCTTGCTGTGCCCTTTGGGTTGATATACTTTATCACACTTTTGGTTGATGTAATTCTTTGTGCTGTAAGAATATGAGCTCATCATATAGCTGCACTCATTCTTAATTGTTTTGGAAAAGATCATGATCATGGAAATTCCTGAAATAGAAAGCGTATTGTTGATACTATTCATGTGGCATCACATTAAACTGTCATACAAACTCTCATACATCTGTAATTCTGCAAGGTCACGATCTCTGATTAAACAATCAATGTGAATGATATGCAAGTAATTTCTCAGATACGCTGCACCCTGGGTACAGCCCTGGAGGCACTTCAGCTGCTTGTAATGTGCCAACAGACAACTCTGCCTTATCAGCAGCTGTGGAAGCCTGCCAACCACCTTGCAAATTGATTTTTTTATTACTAAGAATAAATGGATATTGAATCTACGAGTAACAGAGTGACCTGGAAATGAAGACACTAATGTATTTAAGTCCACTATGAAAAAGTATAGTTTGACAGATTGTATTAGGTGTAGTGTTTTACATTTACTCAATGAAAAGTGGCCAAATCTGAAAGTAGGAACATTGAGAGACTCATTACACTGGCAATGGTCATATTTCTTCTTCTATAAATACTGTTTTGTTTGTTCTTATTCTTTATTTTGGAGTTAAACTAACTAACAGCACATATAATAGGTAAACTATGTCACTTGAAACAAAGCTCATATCATTAATATACATCTTAATAATGCATTGTAAGAGCTGCTATAAACCCTTTTAATGCATTATAATGTTACATAACAGTCATAAGTACAATTCTAGTTCACAATCACAGTACCAAGTTTTCATTAAAAGTGTTTTATATATGTTGCTAACTCTTATGGAAATACAGTGAGCCAGGTTCAGGTATGTTGAAGTTTCAAAAACTGATGATTTACACAGCATACATGTGTCTTTTGGATATTGTTTCAAATCAAGACACTGCTAACCCTATCATGACCTGGGGAAACCAGTGTCATAGTACCCCTAAAATTCCTTCACACTAACTATAATGCTTGGAGAGTGTGGTGGTGAGTTGCCATAACATGTTCCTGACAGCTCACTGTCTGCTTCAAGTAAAGATGTGCTGATATCTAACAAACATACTGAAGGGCACAGACAGAGGCAGGATATGTCTACGACTATCGTGCCATTTGTCACTGCAGGCATATAAGTTGATCCTGACACCTGAGCCAAAATTCAAAACCTTGCGAGAGCATGGCAGACATTCAAAGTGGAAGTGTGGTGGCACAGAGGAAAGGGAACTTCAGCCGTTCTGAAAGAACATCAAAAATGAATGGGAGTCCTGGCTCATTTGGCATAACCCATGAGTAGTGATAAGCTGCAGAACCTTGCCTATCTGTCTGTCTCAATGCTTCTACAGTCAAATGTGAACATATTTGTGAAGATATCTTGATGTGTTACAATTTGACCTTTTGTTATTGTTGGCGATGCAAACACCTAAAATCCTGATATCTAGCAATACAGAATAACGATCTATCTGGCATATAAATAAGGCAGTATTATGTACCAGGTCCTGAATGATTCTACTTAGGAGTAAGTGATACAATCCCTTATGTGTTGCACATTCCTTGAGCCCTTGCTGTTACAAGTGGAAGTAATGATGACATCTCAGGGTTTTCAAGTTGGTGTCTTTCCTCCGTATTTCACTAATGAACTCACTACACTTGATGTCATCACATTCTTGATGTTATTTTTGAGCCCATATGTTGTTTCTTCTTTTAATCCAGAGCCACTTGCTTCTCCTTTGTACCGCACCAGAGAGGGCTTTACTTTAGGCTTGGTCTCCGATTCCTATGTCTATAAGCAGCTTGGTAGTAGTTTCTACAGCCATCTTTCACTGGGCAAACCTCAGCTTTCCAGCCTTTTTGTTCTGCATCAGCTGCCAGCTCAGCGTACTTAAGCCTAATGTGTTCATAGGCTTTGCCACCGCATCCTCCCGGGGCACTGCAAGCTCTATGATGTAGGGACTGCAAATTTCAGATGGAAAACAGAACCTCTTTTCCAGGACCTCCATCGACAAACACTGTTGCAGATGCAGGATGGAGTGACTGAGGAGGTGGGGCGTTGATGGCTGTCTGATTGCTCTCCAGTGTAGCTGGCACTTGCAGCTGACAAGATTGTACTTCTGGTTTGCTGGAGATGGACAGAGTGGGAACGTAGGGTATTTGCCGTACCATTGCTTTTGTGTCCCACAACTCCTTCCAAGACAACTTAATTGAGAAAAGGCATTCGCGCACCTTGCTGCCTGCTCATGTCTGCGCACATAACTATGACACTACATTTTTGAAGTGGAAAAGGGGCTGTTATTAAAGTGTGAGCAGACATGTGATCATGATCTGAAAGAAAATCAAGTGTCAGAGTACACACGTATCCTCTTCCTTCTGTGATCAGCACCTTCTGCATGCAGTGTGAGTTACCTCTCCACAATGAAACATGATGGTAGTGTCATTCCGATTATACAACAGCAAGCTGTGTAGGCGATGGTATCGCTGGGATTATATTTATTACAAGATGTAAAGATGAATGAAGACTTCATGTCACTGTTGTACAACACAGAATACGGTATCTTTGATTTGAAAGATTTTTTTTTTTTTACAAGGTTTTCTCTCCTGAAATCATATTTTTTTTGAGATGGCTTGTTTTAGTAAAATGCTGAACCAGTGAGGACATGTCCACATTTCTCATGACACTAGATGGCAGTATTGCTTTGTTTTAAAGCAGTACTACTTTTCTAGGTGGGAACAGTCAAGTGTCAGAAAGACATGCTTAAATTAATAATTACTACTACAGTAGTCTTTAATCGATTACATTTGTCCCTACATTTTTGTTGATAGGATTGTATAGCAGAACATTTCTATTAAGCAGAGACAACATCATTGTTTAGAGTGAGGGTTTTTTTGTGTTCTGCAGACCTGTGTGGCTGTGGTGTTTCCTTCTTAATGAAAATGTTGCAGCAAAGTCATCCAAGATTCATTAGCCCAAACATGGTTGTTATAGTTAATTTGAAAAAAAGCCCACAACACAGCAGGGGGCAGCTCCATTACAACACAAATGACTTTAGAAAGCCGTTTTTTGAAAACCACCATTTAGGGAGTTCATTTAGGATGCCTGGTTGCACTTGCTTATTTTGATGACCTTTGTGTCACAGAGCCATAAGACATTATGCTGGAAGAGTTTTTGTGGCAGAGTTTATTTTAGTAGACTAACGCGGTCGCCACTGTGCATTTCATCTGCTTCGCTCTGATTTACCAATGTATAGGGTCATGAATTATTACAGAGGGCCATAAAAGGCATGCACATCTAGCGCCTAGTACAGAATAAGGAGTGAAGTCCCAGTGGACTATGTCACAGTCACAGCCTCTGACTCCCTGCACACAGCAAGGCCCATTAAGTCTATTTAACTATCTGGCTTTACGCTTCCCACTTGCAACACCCCTTTTCTAACTAAAATCACTGTGATCATAATGTTTATTAAAATTACAGGAGAAAAATTATATAAATGACACACCATGTTTGTATTATGAGATTGTACTCTTTAAATTTTCTCTCTCTGAAGAGTAACAAAGAAATTGCATTAGAATTCATGTTAGTTATTTAGCTGAGACTCCTACCCAGAGAAACTTGCAAGGAGTGCAACAGACAAAAGGCCTGAGTTACTTGATCATGAGCTTCACAGGCAAACCCGTAGTCAGAAGGGAGGAGAGACAAACAATATTTTGTTGTGACAGGAATGTATCTGAATTATCATAGCTTCTGCTGCTAAAATGGTAAGTTAGTTGACATAACAATCTCACCACAAGGTCTGTTTAGTAACTGTTCTGGAGTTTCATACATCAGTATCATACAATTTCCCCTGTTGTCATGGAGCTGTAGATATTCAAATGAGTATGACTCGCCCTGTGAGAATAGTTCGATAATTTCTTCTGTGGGTCTGGAGGGAGTTTTATAAAGTCCTTGAAAATAACCATGACATATCAGGGTCATCTCAGCTTGTGCTTGGAGACCACACATTTTAACAGAAAGCCTGTGTTATAAAGTGCAGCAATGAGTTTGAAAGATGTGGCATTTTCCAAGCAGGAAAGTCTTAAAAAAAAGAGGCTATTGAGGTGCATCATGAGATATGTAGGATCCATTGTTTTTAGAGCTTGACTAACATTAGGGGTTAAAAGTCTGGAAAACTTCAGTTAATCTTCAGTTAACATGCATCTTGCATTCCTCCCACCTTTTGTGGAAGTTATTAAAAAGCAGATTAGGGGAGAGCCGGGACAAAAGTAACACATAAATGTTCTCCAACCCCATGCAAGTCTACAAAATATGTCAGCATGTACATTACGCAGTACTTACCAGAACTAGGAAAAGTCAGGCGATATCACACTTTCATAGTTCTACCAAAAAAGCTGTTTTCTACTGAAGATTAGGGCCACTTGTCTAGTGGCTAGTCAGGCATGCCCTCAAAAACACTGGTGGAGAAACACACTGAGCTGCAGCACACACTGACAAGACGTCCACCCACTGCCTCCTCTCATCCCCACTCTCCCTACTGAACGTTAGTAAAGTCAATAGACATAAAGTTGTTACTGTAATGTAGAGACAGAGCAGTTAAAACATTATGTATGAAAGATCAGTGCGTTATACAGATTAACATACCGCTGTGAATCTTTTGCTGGTTCGGGAACATGCACAGCTGAACCGAAGCCGTGTTTACCGGCTTGTCAAGAGCCACCTTACTCTGCTTAGTAGTTCTTAACTAGGTACTGCGCATGTGCAACTCCCAAAAAAGATCTTTTAGAAGTGAGATGCCTTACACTGTCGCTAAAACAGTTGAATCACAGGGTGAAAAGAGGGGCTGCAGTATGACAGAAACATGATGTTTTTTGAAAATTAAACCATGTAAACCTATTCTGGTACAACCCTTAAATAAAATTATGAACCTGAAAATGAGCATAGTATGACCACTTTAAACAAATGCAGGTACTGGAATGGAGATGCCGCTCTATTTGTGTTATCTTTCTTAGCATATTTTATGTTTGAAGCTGCCGTTGTGCTTCATTAAGGTGTTGTGTTGGAGCTGTGCGGTTCCAGTTGCCTCAGCAAATGTGGTTTTTCCCGCATGTTATGTACCACATTTAGTGCAATAGATACAGTTCATGGTGTTGGTATTTTTGCTAAGTCTAAGCCATGTTAACTCCCACAACCAGGGGCAGACTGGCACAGTAAATCAGGCCAGGAATTTGACATCATCCCGGGCCACCCTGTTTACACAAACCACCAGATGACTAATTTTGTAGACTAACCTTTAGCCTGCCATTACTGACGTAATGGTAGCTATATAATTATCCACCTCACAAAATTCAAACTTGGACTTGGCCATTAAAATAGCCTATCTGAACAAAGTATGATATAAAAACTATAATTAGCCTTCACCAATCATAACACAGTCAAAGTTAAATCAGAAGTATAAAAAAACTTCGCACACACACTTAAACTGAACTTGAACAGCTAGAACAATGAGAGTATGTAGGCTTATAATAAAGTCCAAAAAGCTCCTATAGCCTACAAAACTAGTGATTACAATGTTCACTCACTGGTGTCCAGAAAGCAAACGGCACAAAAGCTGTGCGCTGTGGGGTCATGTGTGGGTGTGGCCAACATTGAACCCTTGCAGGTGAACCGCTAAGACGGATTGCAGTAACTCTGGGCACCTCGGCTAATTGCCCTGTAGAGTATTTGTAATGCCTTATTCTAATTCTTGGAGAGGTCAGTGCTGTGCTGAGGACGGACCTCTCTGCTAACTTGCTACCATCTGTTTCCATCCACGGGTTCCAACTTTTGCCTTGGTTTCTGGACATGTTTTAGTTGATAGTTAATAACACCCTCACACACATTTTTCATGCAACCATCATCCTGCCCCGACCTGACTGAAACCACTGATGTTCATACCCTATACTTGTTCACCTTTAATTTGGCACCAGCCTTAATTTGGTTAATTTTGGTTTAAATAAACATATTTTGTTAAACTTCTACCTTGGTGTCTCCCTTTTTGTTGTGGCCTTTTGAGCCAGGTCATAACACTAACAATTGAGCTTCTGTCTGTCTGTTCACATGAGGAGTGCTGAGTGAGTACGCAGGTCCAAGAGAGTATACAGGTGGAATGTCGTTCCCCGTCTGAAAAGGCTTTATACACATACAAGTGCTGAAACATGTGGACAGCAGTGTAGAAGTTCTTAATGCCCACTTATTAACGTATATTTGGCAGAGAATCTGAGAGAGAGAGAGAGACGCTGGACACAATGGATGCGTGGAGTTTCCTGCTTGCTATATTTAAAAAAACCTTGCTATATTATTATGCTGCTGGTCAAGTTGGCAATTAACAGCAGGCCAAATAGCCCTCAGGCCGCTGGGGAATCTTCTGGTGCAGACTTGGCATCTCTTCGTTTTTCAACATGAAATAAATTTGTTTTAAATGGGCGCAAAATGCCACCATTTGATTGCAGTCTGGAACCCTGCAAATGATTTTATATTGTAGATGTGTTAAGATATATTTTCCATAAAATGCCTCAAGTTTGATTTGTCTATACTCTGCTGTCATGACATCCAAGTAAAGGTCAGACACATACCTTTGCTTATAAAAACTAGATGAATAGTTTGAAGCTGAGATTTCATTAGATTGACAGAAATAAACATTTACAGCTATAATGGAACATGTTACTGTGGGTTGACCTGCCTCGAGGGAAGAGTTAAAGCTGCAGAGGAAAAGGTCCAGTGGACCTTGTCATCCTACACAATGACCCCTGCATTGTGTACTCTTGTGTAATGTCCTTTCTCCCTTGAGAGGAGCCCAGATGGCGTTCTGTCATTGTGATCCCCTGGTTATAATAGCTGTGGACAGTAGATTTAAGTATATCACTGGATGCCCTTGGAGAGACGATCATTAAGGAGATCTGTTTGATTTTTGAAATGAGACCCAGTTCCTGTACTTGCACCAGGTGATGCTGACTATGCATGTGAGGTTTTTTTTGTGCTCACCAGTGTGATTATACATTTAGCTGCACTGCTAGAGTGGGAGAAATCCACATGTCCTTGGAGTGTTTGTCCTCTGAACGTGGAGGTTTTGTGGTAAGGGGTGTGGCTGCATGTCTGTGATCATGGCTTTGGCGGTAGCACTGACACTGTTCTTCAAAATGAAATCTAAGGGAAGGACCTTTCACCAAATGCATCACAGTCTCATCAAGTGTTGCAGTCTGCCCAGATTAATGGGGCTGAGAGCTGATTATGCAGAGCTGTACATCATGTCTGTCTAACTGCCTGCTGCTCTCACTGCCTGTCAATGATCCACCCTCCTATATCCTATCCTTCCATGGAAAAAAGCAAAAAGTGTCACTGTCGCCTTCAGCAAGGAGGACTCCCATGGTTTACCCCCAGACTTAAGCAATATGATGTGGTTGAGCAGTTTGTCATTTATCTCTGGATAAAGTACAGGTTTGGTGAAACATCCCCACTACCCTGAGTACTATACTTACTTGTAAAGCTATCCATCTTTCTCTTTGTGTTTGTTCATACACATAAAAACACATACCTCTTATTAATGAACAGCTGTGACACAGTGTACAGAAGAAACATGTTTGAAGAGTCATCTGTAGAATGCCCTAGAACAATATATTTTTTTTTTAAATGTGCAAATAACTGTTAATGTATGTTCTGTGTGGCAGCCTTGAAGTTTTATTTTATAACACTGTCAGACTCTAAAGTTTAAAGTGTAATTAAATGGATTGGAACCGCTAATATACAGGTACTTTACAACTCCAAAGGCCTTAACTGCTGAGTTGAGCTACCTGCATGTGTAAATTACCTCTGTCGCCGCACCCTGTGAGCCCAGCCCTGTGTGGGGGATGGATTAATCTTCCCAGCACATTATTGAATGTGTTCCCTTGCTTGGGAGCAGCCGATAAATTGTGCTTGTCACAATGCCCCTGCACCTGCTCTCCATAGCCTTGGAATTTCTAACAAAGCATCACATTTCTGAATACAGCACTCAGGGCTATAAAAAAAATAGTCACATATGGACAGAAAATGCTTGAGGAAGCTGGTGGTTTTGAACTGGGGAGGAGGAGGGGTAGAAACACAGGAAAGACACAAACGCATACCCTCCAAAAAAATATTTTCTAATTCAGTCAATTTGAGATATTACCATTGATCAAAAAAGATAACCAGATTGTACATGTGTACCTATTAAAGTGGCTACAGTGTATAGCATTGTTACAATGTGCAGAAATAATTATTTCCGATCTTACCGTTGCAAAATATTAAATATTGAATAAAATAACTTTTTTTGTATTTGTTTTTTTGTTTAATTTATATTTTTTACATTTACTGATTCATTTTTGAGTTTGCCTGCAAAACTGTTGTACTCCTAAACTGTGGGAAAAATGGTCACAATGTCCATATTCTCAGTTTTTAGTCTTAGCACTGATGTTTTGTGTAAGCATCTTGTGCAGTACAATTAAAATGTTACAGCTAAAATTAGTCTTTGGTGTTAAAACATTGTTGAATCTGTACCTCTAAGATTCAATATCATCCGCAGAGCTCTGCAAGTAATGTATTTAACAGACTCCCATATCCAGAGTATCTTACAGTGAGTGGGAGGACTGCGTTTTAGTGTCTTCCTTAAGACACTTCAGCTGTTGATGGGACTGAATATTACAGTTGGTATACATACTCCTACGTATACTGGGCATTGCAACTGTAATGGCTTCATAAGATTCATGTGGAAATGAAATCCTTGGCTATTAACAGCTATGAACAGTCCACTGAGCAGAATTAGCCAGCCAACTCAATCTGATACGCTTAAAAACACATTCACCATTTAACATTTGGAAACAAACAAAACTGAATCAATGGGCTCCCTTTACAGCCTTTGCACCACCACCTTGTTCTTTCAACCAGTCTCACTGCACCTTTTCCATGCAATTACTGTCATCTAAATCAATTTTTTGTACACTCCATTGAACTCACTAAAGAGCATTGACTTCATAAAAATCTTGGAAATTATTTTTCACTTGATTTCTCACTCTTAGTGTAGTTGCTGATTGATTCAGACATTCTTTATACACAAAGCATACCATATAGTTTCACTTAATGGATCTCTGAGCCTAAAATGCTATTAGATATCCACCTATGACTTGTACTGAGATGTAGTATAAAAATGCCTTTTCAGTTTCGCCAATAGGGGGAGCTTGCACACTTGCCATCACCTGTGTTCTTCACTGCCTCTTTTTAGTCTTTCATCGTGCATTTTTATCCATTCACCACCATAAAACCTTTTTCACAGCCTTTGTTTTACTTTCCACCTTAAAAGGTCATATGCTGTGTATTTTTGTTGCTTTTGTTTGTTTTGTCACATTAGATACCAATGGTTTGCAGGGCTTACACATCAGTGATTAGTTTGCTTCATTGTCACTTAAAATAATGTTTTTCCTGAACAAGACCATTGACACCAGTTAAATGAATTTCACTACATCTCCTACTCCATCTTCGCCCTCGTCATTCCTGTCTCTTTGTTTTCACTCACTCACTTCTCACTCTGTCTTTGCCTCCTCCGCCAACCACCACCCACCCCCACTCTCCTCCTAGGCTGCGCTCATGCAGTTTCATCCCCAGAGGTGAAGAGCAGACTCCTATAATTACCCAAGTGTCTGTGAAATGAATCATTGGGCGGCTGATTGAGCTGCATGATGGAAACATCCATCCTGAGTAGTACGACTGAGTGTTTTTAGCCCTCTAAACCACCCCTTTGCTGATGCCCAGGGCTGGCACGTGTGCATACTCAATGCCACTGCTGAGAGAGACAGGGTGTGGTCTGCAACCGCTGCGTATTGTATCAGAAACCAAGACAGCTGACAGGGAAATGAAGTAATCGTGAACCAGGTTATATAAGCAACACTCCTTGATTCCTGCTCTTGTATAGTAGTAGCATTTAGAAGTGTCCCACCCTAACGTTAGAATGGCGCATCTTTTGCCCCAGCATAGCATGTGTCACAGTGTAATGTCAGTAGAGGTCATCTTAAAAACAGATAGGCATATGTTAACAGACATCAGCACTGTTTTGGGATATAATGTCATAGATTACATTTATACCTGATATTTATGCTTCTCCAGTGTCAACAGTGAGATCGGATAACATCCGATCTCTGTCAAGCTCAAATAACTGATTGTCACATTCTCTTGTTTGCGTGGTCCAAAAAAAGTGCTCTGAAAAAGACTGTATAACAACTTTCTAAACCACCTTTTCTCACCTGATTTATTTTCACATGAATACACATGAATGTTTTTCTCTCCTCAGCATTGTGCTAATGTAAAAGATCAGCCGCAAAGTGAAAGTGAAACTAATTTCTGCCTGGCATCATTCCTTTGCGCAAACTTTTTACATAATGTGTACTCCTTTCTGTCTATATTGATTTTTAACTAAACTGATTCCTCCCTTAGCTTTTAATGGCAAATTCCATACAAGGCACCTTATTTAAACTGCTATAGCCTGGACTTTCTTCCTCTTCCTCTGCAAGCAGCCAGTAACCCACTTGCCGGACTGTTTGTTTACACGCTTCAATTTGCAATAAGTACAGTTGTCAGAAGTTAGTGTAAAAGCAGTACATCGCACTCATAATTGCTAGTCCATTGCTGGTAGACTGCAAAGATATATAGGCTAAATTCTGCACAGTGCCAAGTACAGCACATGAGTTCACATTCACTGTATATATAAATTCAGTTCATCATTCCCCAAAAACATGAGCATGTTCTCTTTAAGTGCATTCATTCACAACGCTGCATGGACACATTGCCTGTATGTGCCATCAAACTTTTGATTTTATTTGTGGAAGACTGCGACTAGTTCAAATTTACGCCCACATAGTTGTTGACTGTGGATTGACAATGCATTCGCATTTACACTTGGGTTTAAACTGTATGCTACTAATATTTTCACTTACACAATGTGCAACCACTGTAACACTTGAAGCTTGGCTAGCTTTCTCTCCTTGTTTTTCAAAGAACGTCTAAGTGACAGGTGCTATTATAAGTGCAACGCATCTCCTGTAAGGAATCAGAAGGTGCTTACCGAGTCTTTGATTGTCTGAGTGGCAGAAAGTGACTGTGAATGCGAATGGAGAAAAATATTTTGCCAGTAAGTGTATGTCAGTTGCAGTGTGTCAGCTTCTCAAGACCAAGAAAAGTCTGTCTGTTGTTTCCCTAACTGCTGGAAAAGTCAATCTGGTTAGCGCTAGCAAACGTCTACCCCTCCTCTCAGACTCCGCAGCTGAGCAGGAAAGCTGACAGTATTTTGTCTGCTATGTATTATAACATTACCTGAATTTATAGGAAATTGTAGCTGCTGTGTTTCATTGCAACCTACTTTTTCCAGTATTGGCAACTTTACAAGCGTAGACTAAACTGGTGTAGCCTACAGCTTTGTCCTGTAAAACTATTTTTCAGTTTTCAGACTGGTTGTTAGGAAAAGACAGGATGGTGGTGACTGTGTAAAAGCTAAGGTTAGTAAAGCAAGTTATGGATGCAAACTAGTTCCTTTTGAGCTAATGAGAAGATATTTCTTTTGGATTTTATTGTTTATTGAAATTAAATTCTTGGTTGTTGCCTATTTTTCATTTTAATTTATACAGATAAATGTCAAATGTTGTAAACTGAGACACAAAAGGCAACATGAACACGACTATCTATAATGATTGAGGTCACATTACAGGTTTCCTTGCTGTTATAAGGCTTAGGAGGTGAGGCCCATAGTGGCTTGGGTGCTATGCCATGAAGGTACAATCAGAGACGATGGAAACTAAAACTAAATAACTTTTCCAAAATGGTTACAGGTAATAGGCTAGTCCCTCCCCAGACAAATTCTTTAGCAAGTTTAGTTCTGATGCTTTCTGGTGGTTGTTGATTTATTATCTGCTCTTATTATTCCAACTATTTGTTCACAGATATGGTTTAAGTAGTAGTCCTAAATGATGTGAAATTGCATACAGTCCCCTCCAAAAGTATTGGAGCAGTAAGGCAAATTCCTTTGTTTTTGTTGTTCATTGAAGACATTTGGGTTTAAGATCAAAAGATGAGAATGAGACAAGAGGTCAGGATTTCATCTTTTATTTACTGGTATTTACATTTAGATGTGTTAAACAACTTAAGAAATCACCGTTTGTATTAGACCACAGCATTCATAGATGAGCAAAAGTAATGGAACAAATAATCTTAAAGTAAATAACATCTAATATTTTGTGGCATAACCCTTGCTTGCAATAACTGCCTCAAGCCTGCGACCCATTGACATCACCAAACTGTTGCATTCTTTTTTTGTGATGCTATTCCAGGCTTTTACCACAGCTTCTTTCTGTTCTTGTTTGTTTTGCGGTGTTTCTCCCTTCAGTCTCCTCTTAAGGAGGAGAAATGCATGCTCTATTGGGTTAAGGTCAGGTGATTGACTTGGCCAGTCTAAAACCTTC
>JAPMOB010220462.1:0-14658 GCA_029875015.1 Lepomis gibbosus | reverse complement strand
CCCCCCCCGCACTTCATCGCATTAGTGGTCTATTAGCTTACAATTAGATGGGAAACCATCAGTAGTCATTATGCATAAATATGAGTGCTACAGAACACTGTTATGTCTTATATAAGAGCATTTAGCGGCCATGAGAGAAAAATATACAGGACAAGTATTTGAAGTCTGCATTAAAGTACAGGAGACTGAAGGCGTTGTAGTTACAGGTCTGGTGGCAAACAGCTTCTTTAACTCTGCTTTATTTAAGGAAAAGGACGGGGTATATACAAGGTTTGGACAAATGGGGAGACTCATTCTCGGTACATCACAGTTACTTCTGATCGGTGAATTCCTTCAGGTTAAGGATACATTTCAACGCTAGATGACGCTGTTGGTCCATGTTGTGAGCAGGATCTGTGTGTTGAAGGGCTTTTTTTTTTACAGCTCTGTGGCTTGGCTGAAAAATGAAGAGTAGCCTATCGATGACAAAATGACAGATATGGTCACCCACCGCATTTTGTGTAATAGACCACAGAGCAGCACTTCGGAATGCAGCGAACTGGTTGTTATGTTGGGCACGGAATGTGTGCACATTCAGGAGTTTACTTTTTTATTGTATTGTATTATGTTTTATATTTAGCTTACTTCTGTCTTATAGGTACATTTTAATTTTTTTTTTTTCGGTTCAAAAAACGTCTCTAATGGCCGTGAAATTATGACTTAATTTGGGATGTTTTGGTAATTTTTGATTGCTACCCATTTTGTCACCTGCATTAAAATTAGGATCATTGTCTACAGACAGGCTTTAGTTTTGGCAAAGGGAAACGGTGTCTGTATTTAGAATTACACGGCATTGTATTCTTTGGATTCTCTGTCTGTTGATTTTTTTAATGGCGTGAATTAAAGAGCACACCTCCATTAAAATACTTAATAAAAAGTCGAAAAGCAAAACAGACAAAAAACTGAATTAATTAACAGCCAGAAACAATGTTTGAATATATAAACACCTTTAATAACAGTTCATAAACAATCAACATTGACAGCACAAACAGCAACGACAACATTATTCATAAAACTAACACCATACAACAACAACAACAACAACAACATAATAATAATAATAATAATAATAATAATAATAATAATAATAATAATAATAATGTTGTTTTAAAAAACTGCTACCTGCTCATTTATATCCTTAATATTTTACGTCTGTACCAGCAGCAAAGTCCCCAAGATGTGAGCAACAATGATTGGCAATCTGCATATTTATAGAGTGTGAACGGTCTATAAATTCGCCCAGTGCGCCTTTCATATTTTACGATGATGTGTATAAAACGTCAGTTACCCCACAAAACCCACACTGGCATATTTGGAGAGAAAGCCCTCACTACTATTGAGCAGGGAATTGTGCGCGCGCTTATTGTAGCTAAACATCCAATGTAAAATTTTATGAACTCCTCCATGAGAGAGATTTACTGCTTATCCTCGTCGGTTTTACGGGGTCAGTAAGTGGCACCTAGTATTCACAGGTCGTGTTTATATTTGCGTGTGTCGCTGTTTTACAGCGCGCGGTGCAAGTAAAGTCCTGGCCTGTGTACTCGATTACACACATACATTATTGTACTTCGATTTTGCTTTTCTAGTATTTTTTATCTAACATTTTGGTTGCCATGAACTTATCTGATGCTATGTAGACCTCCTGGAGCCCATAAAAGGTCAACTGTTTTATGTAGTGTATGACGTGCATGTGAGGGAAAACACCAGCTTTATGCGTTTATAAAGAGGAAACCTTTTCTGCTTTATACACCTCATAACCTCCATGCAAATACAACAAGCCAAACTATAAATTCAGGCTATAGTGAAAATGTATCATATGTCTTTATGTTTAACTATCCCACAACTCCATTGATCAGCTTGTAACAACGCATTTGTGATAAACATAACATTGATCATATTTAAAGCCTCTTGGGTTGTTGGTTATGATTAGTGCAGCTCCTCTCAAGGTGGATATACGTAGGCCCACGTCTGACCGGTCGTAGAAAGATGAAGGGGTGGGGGTGGAGGAGGGTGGGGGACGCGCTTGTGGTGGGGGTGGTTGGGTGGGAAGCTTTTTAAAAAAAAGGAAAAAGAAAGAAAAGAGCAGCGTCTGTGACTGTGCCGGTCGAGCAAGCCAGCTTTAACCGTAGCTAACGCACATCCAAAAGCACATGCCATGAGCCGGGTTTGAGCCTGCAAAACCTGGGGGGAAAACACACTCACGACTACGAGAGAAACCTGATGAGAGGAACGGCTCAGAGAGAGTGAGCTGCCGTAGATTGTCCAAAGGGGCAGCGTTTCTCCTAGTTCCGGTTTGTCTGCCTGTGTGCGCTGTGCGAGTTGGGACCCTAAACAAAAGGCTGCCATCATCCTAAAGGAGATATTCTGCTGCGAGAGAGCCCGTCTGCTTGATGCTAACTAAACATGAGCTCCTATTTTGTTAACCCTCTTTTTTCTAAGTACAAAGGCGGCGAGTCACTGGAGCCAACTTACTACGACTGCAGGTTTCCACAAAGCGTCGCCCGCAGCCACACGCTGGTTTACGGACCCGGAGCAGCCGCACCGGGCTTTCAGCACCCGTCCCATCATGTGCAGGACTTTTTCCACCACGGGACTACAGGGATCTCCAACCCCGGATACCAGCAAAACCCCTGCGCTTTGGCTTGCCACGGAGACGCAACGAAATTTTATGGATATGAAGCCCTTCCGAGGCAAACGCTTTATGGTACCCAGCAAGACGCAAGCCTAGCGCAATACCCAGACTGTAAATCGTCGAGCAGCTCTAACCCCGGAGAAGGACAAGGCCACTTAAATCAAAACTCCTCTCCCAGTCTTATGTTTCCTTGGATGAGACCCCACGGTCAGAATAATACAATTATTTCCTATTCTTTTTATGTTACTCAATGCGCGCGCGTGTGTGTGCGTGTGCCCATCAATGTTTGTGTGTACGTGTGTGCATGTGTGCTAAATGTGCCTGAGTATACATGAGTGTGTCTCTTAACTATAAAATGAAATAAGTCAGAGAACATGATGGGGCACATACAACCTGTACTGCAGGCTGCTGTTGCTCTGCAGCACATGTCCATACAGGGCTGAATTGTTGCTTTCAAAAGTGCCTTTAAACACAGAAATTGCTGATCACAGCTCATGACACCAGCTCTTTGAAGTCAGTTATCGTAGATATTTCACAAACTCGAATGCACCATAGGGGGAAAGGATGAGTAAGTCATAGTTGAGGATATGGTGCCACACAAACACAGACACAGACACACACACACACAGAGACACACACACACACACACACACACACACACACACACACACACACACACACACACACACCAGTAGCTTGTAGAGTGACAGGAGGGTTAGCCGAAACACAACATGCACCGATTATCCAGAATCCAGGTTTTAGGGGTTTGGGGGTAATTTGACCCACAGGCCCAATGTGGCTCAGACTCATAGATCCATAATCATAAGGGTTTTGTAGATAATATGTCCTCCATTCATGGATCATTCTGTACAGGCTATCAGCTGCATTAACTCCACACAGGTGTAAACTGCTTTTTTATCTGCTCAGAGAGAGATTTCTGAATAACCTATCCCCGTCTGTTGTTCCAGTGCAGCTTTATCCCATCTCTCTTTATCCCATCTCATATTTTCCCCTTCTCCACTTATTTTACTCATGTGTGTTTCTCCCCCTGTGTGCACGTGTTTGTGTGTGTGTGTGTGTGTGTGTGACTGAAAATCTCCACCAGGCTTGAATAGGCCCTGTAGCCAGTGAGGAAACCCGCAATAATTTCTGTAAACTTGCTTAATATCAAAATCTAAAATAGAATATAGGCTATGCATTTCTGGTTGTAGCAATTTGGCATCAATAAACGGATGGGGATTCAGCCCAAATTAAAACAATATATAAATTAATCATTGATAGCATGCCCTTTTCCCAATATATATACAGTATCTTCCATACTCACTCAATAACTCTCCAGTGAAGTGGGTGCACAAGTCCTATCAGACAGCTCATCACTCCTGCAGACAGAACTGTAAATGGTAGCCAACAAACATAAGTGAAAAATACAATTACTGATTACTTCCACACGTCATATGATCTCTGTAATTACTGTTAATGGAAAATCAAATGTACTTTAAATAAGGGATTTCCCTGCTTTTTATGAGTTAAGGTGTATTGGAAAGGGGTGAAAGCTAAATTAAGGAGCTGAAGGATTACTGTTCATGCTAATGGGAGGGTGAAGTAAATTCAGAATTAATTAAAAGTCATCTGAATGCTTGTATTTATGGGCATACCGTGGTAAGTCCAGCTAACCTCTGGCTTTATTTCATTCAAGCCCCAGGAAGACGGAATGGGAGGCAAACCTACAGTCGCTACCAAACTCTTGAACTGGAGAAGGAGTTTCTCTTCAACCCTTACCTGACCCGCAAGAGAAGGATCGAGGTGTCGCACGCCCTTAGCCTCACCGAGCGGCAGGTGAAGATTTGGTTTCAGAACAGGAGGATGAAATGGAAAAAAGAGAACAACAAAGACAAGTTTCCGGGTCAGAGAGGAGAGGCTGAAGCCGAGGAAGAGGGCAACGAGGACGGTGAAGGAGAAGAGGCAGAAGAGAAAGAAGCGGAAGAGAAAGAAGAGACCAAGGAGTGATTTTATGGTCCTTTTTATGGTTATATGGCTGAAAAAGCGAAAAAAGAGAGGTCCCATAAACAGACGAAGAGTCACAAGGAGGCAGAGAGCGTCAACTTTATGACCACCCTTTCATTTTGTCAAGAGGGAACAGGAATCCCTCCAGTGTTGCTGTCATAAATAGACAAAATTCTCCCTTCTCACGATTATCCTAACATGATTCGCATTGCCTTTTGGGTTTTTCTTAGAAGCTACACACGCTTGTAGCACATTTCCCATGCAAACAAAAAAGAAGAAACGGTTAATTTAAAAAGCATGTTAAATGGAAAATGGCTTAGCTTTTTTTCTTTTTCTTTTTTTTCCTTTTTTCTTTTTACAAATTTGCTTTTAATAATAACTTATCAAAAGCATAGCCAAAATAAAATCAAAACATGCCCAACGCTGACCTGTGTTGTAAATAGATTATAATCTACATTTAAAAAGAACATGGGCGTCATTTCAGAGTAGCCTTTCAGAAATTGTAAGCGACAAAATGTAGGCTTATAACTTAGTCGTACGTGTTCAGACATCATCGCAGCATTGGCTAACGGCCCATGTATAAACCACACGTTTTATTATTCTAATTGTTACTGTTACTGTTTTACTCGTTTTCATGTGAATGGCCTAGACAAAGATAGCCATTAGCTCCTCAGACATCTTTTTTCTAGGAATACCAGGGAAATGCAATCGTTTGAAATCCTTTGATGCTACCTAAACCTGGGGAAATTGCAATAGAGATTTCTGAATATAGAGATTTCATATGGTTTTAATTTGAAAGTGTTCTATATCAACCTTATATGATTAAGTTATGTATGTAGCATTTACCCAATATACAAATATACACTTGTTGAAGACAATTTGTGAGTCTTGGGAAGACAATTAGCTCCAAGCCAAGCAAACAAATTTTGAGATTGTACCACGGCACTACCTAAACTCAGAGCCTTGCCTTTGCTGAATTTCTATTCCTCACATGTGGCATCGCTCTGATTTGATTGCAAGCTGTTTCCCCAACAACTAAAACTGCCTATGACGCACATTTACTGTGTATGATAATACCTGCTACAATTACAACGATTTTAAAGTAAAGGGAAGTTTTATTTTAATGTGCTGGTGACATAGCGTAGTTGTTTTGCACTGAATATAATCTTTATGTACGTCTTGTTATATATTGATGTTAACAATATGCTCGTTTCCTGGTGTTTTTCCTGTGAAAGACGGAGTTGTGTGTCCCCGCCATTGTTGATGTAAAATCACAAATAAACAAGATGGTTCACAATGATTTCTGTTGTTTTTTTATTGGTGTAACACCCTCGGTTACTGAATTTACCCCTCTCCCTCCGCCCCCACACACGCTCATAAAAACGAGGCTAATACATATGTGAACTGAAAAGCTATGTCTAGTACATTCATCCCGCTGTTATCTCCTGTGCCACTTTACCGCGTTGCTCTCTAGAGAGATATAGGGCCTACACTTTGGGAGAAACGTTCAGAGCCCAATATGACCCCCAGTTTTCAAATCGGAACATTTGCCAGAAGTAATTTGATGCATATAACCAAAAACAACTCAATGAGGAAATGACTAAACTTGCAACGATGTTGATGTTTCGATGATGCTTTGATTTTCAGCCCATATGCGCCCAAAACATTTTCTGGCGGATGCAAGAGGGAAAAGTAGGCGCAGGCATATTGAATAGTCTCTTGACTAAAGTTCGCCTAATTTAAACTTGTTAGATTAACAAACAAAAAAACGCCAGCCCTGCGTTTGCAGAGTATGCCTTTACCTTTTAAGGAGATGTTCCGAATCCCATTCACAGCATGCGTAATCTCCAACGCCTGTTGTATTTGATTCATCCTCTTAATAAGAAACTTCCTCTCTTCAGGGAGGACATGGAGCTTTTCTTAATGAATCTCGGGATGAATAATGGCTGTTTGAGATGAGATGGAACAAACATCTGGCGATGATGATAATAATCAGACTAAATAATGGCAAAGCATGAGGGAGGCTTAATCTGTCTATACAATGAAAGGTGTTGGGGTGAAACTTGGTGTCCAGACTAAACGCGTCAGAGCGTTGAAATCAAGGCGAATAGGAGGCCCGAGCGCAGGTAACACCTTGTGTCTCCTCTTCTCCCGTGCAGCTGCTGTTTTTATGATGATGGTTTACAATAAATGGAGGATATGAGCAGTCAACATAAAACCTGGGTTATGGTTGTAGCATAAATATTAGGCTCCAGTGTGTCCCAACCAGTGCAGCTGTGTGGGTCACTTGAAGTGTTAGATAAAATACCAGTACTTGTTCCATTACATGAATTGAAATCTGAGCCTTCTTTTTCACAACATGTAATTTGACCTGCTACTGAGGGCCAATGACACACTGCGCTGTTTTCTTTACATGCTTTTATTTATTTATTTTTGTACAACTTTAATATATTATTAGCACACCATCTCAAGCAGTCAACAGTGCCGCCTCTCCGTGTAGCTGTTTCAGTATCGTGCAGCTAAATTATTCAAAACTCCTGGTGCGTCTAGCCATGTCTGCTTTTTGTTGTGGACTATTTGAATGAGCTGAAGTCATCCATTCGATGTGTGTATACAGTGTGTACGTGAACAGTGTGGATGCAAATAGGGCCTAGCTCACAGTGGAGACTACTGTAAGGTGTGATTGTTAGGAGACTGTTATTTCTCACTGAAATATTATTTGGTTGCTAGGCTTGTCTTTTACTTTGACTCAAAATGTTTAATTATTTTTTAAGCTTGAAGGTAGATTGTGGGGGTTAATAAATTAGGGCCTAAACGGAATCATGCCTTTTTTTAAACAGAAAAAAAAAACGAAGCTTCGTCAAGTGGGAGCTGTTCTTCAGCAGTTGTTTCTTCATTTCTTAATCTACTTGTTTTATTTATTTATTTTTTCAGTAAATGAACTTGTAAAGAGAGCAGCATGTGTTGAGGAGTATTAGCTGAATATTTTAGCTTAACGAGTAAATTCGAAACAAAACATACAGGCTTTTCATTGAATCTTTGTTTTTTTAAAAAGGCGGTTGGTCTGCATTGATAACTGCTCTATTAATTTAATTTTTTTCCCTTAATGTAAATCCAGACTGATTGCAGATCTTTAGTTTAGGGCTTTTCCTTCCGTAATTGTGTCTTATATTTTTCTTAGTGAAACTGTGTTGCGTCAAAGCGCAGTCTTTTCATCCAGGGTGTTTATTTCTATATTTGCTTGCGTGTAGTCTTTAGAAAATTCCAGATGTGTCCCTAAGTCACAGCTATTCTGCACCACGGATGGGCTCTTTGTGTGTGTGTGTGTGTTACAGAAGAGTTGACATTACCAATAAAGTTTAGTGTACCTGCTGTAAACTTTATTGGCGGTGTAAATGCACGGCTGGGATGGGTCTGCATCTTTAGTCTCAGTCTGCCGAGGCTCCGTGTGGAGATCACGGCCTGCAAGGACAAGATGCACCGCTCATCCAAGTATGTAACTCAAATTTCTTTAATTATTTGGGTGTTGGAAATTGATTTTATACTTTACTGAGATGCGTGACATATTTATTTAAAGAGTGAGGCCGTTGCCCTGGTGTGATTTACGAGATAAAACCTGTGTGTTAGGCTCAAATTAAATGAGCTCTCCGCCATTGTTCTCTTCATCTTGAAATCCTCTTACGCGTATATTACTTAGATGTATTTCGATGCTGTGTATATTTCTTGAAGGCAACGACATTTTCTTCTAAACATCATGGACGCTTCACCCTCTTATTTCTGAGATTTAAAATTAGGCTATTGTCCATATTTTGAAAAGCGTCATTTTTTTCCTTGTGTGTGTGTGATACTGTTGAAAGTTTGAACCAGATTTACAGTGCATGTTGATTCCTTGTCACGAGGTTGGATTGTTGCTTTGGTGTGTGTGTGTGTGCGTGTGTTCAGCCTCAAACTTCACCTTACCTGCCTTTCAAGTTAAAAAAATACACCTTGTAACCAATTAGTTAAATTCGACATATTTTTCTTATTGTGCATGCACCTGGACCATCTAGTTGATGTTGGGTGTGAATAATGAAACCTGATATCTGCTTACTGTCATAAAATCCATCCTGAGAATCAGTCAGTGAGAAAGAGGCCCTGAAATGGAAGCAAACCTTAGTTTAATTAAGCTTTAATTAGAAACCTCTTTCTCTCTCCATGTCTCACTATGCCTCTCTGCCTCTTTTCCTATCTCCCCTCCCTCTATTTCTCACTCATGCACTTGTATTTCCCATTTCCCGTTGGCTTCGGGTGCATCATGGCATACAGCTCCTCCACCAGGGGAACTGTCATATTTTTGACACACGTCTAATTGGGGAAATTTCTGCATCGAGCCCCATATCGTCTAGCAATTTTCAGTTTTTGTGCAATCGAAAAAAGAAAGGCAAAAGATGGGTGCAAACATTCCTGGTTGTTAAAGGGAGAAATTTACAGCTGAGTAATAAAAGTTTACGACTGAATCCTTTCTGCGATTGGCTGCATCGAGCCACGTGGCACACGCTCTATGAACATGAACTTTATGCTGTTGTCTATTCTCTGGTCCTTCCCTTGTATCAGCAGCAGACTAAAGCTGGGGCTAGAAACGTCTTTCCTCCCCATTACTCTAATATAAAAACACTGCACAGTAATTTTGGCGCTGCTTTGTGTGATATTCATCCGATCTCCGACTTCCTGACAGAGGGATCTTCTGGACAGTCACCGCCTCTACCAGCCGCTGTCTGCGTGTATCCCTCCCGGAGGCAATAAAGCCGCGACTGGGAAAGGAAATGGAGCAAGCAAGCCTGCTAGAAAAGACTTTCCACGGCAAGCAGGCAACCTGCCTTCATATAGCTCCTTATCGCCGAGATGGGAAAACAGCCAACAGTACACGGGAGATGTGCGCTGTGTTGATATTTCCCACTCGCATCGTGACCCCCTCAGCTGCTGTGTTGGACCACAGCGAAGCTACAAACTGAGGAGACCCTGCTGGGGTAAGATTACACATTTCTCTATCACTTTTTCAGTGTCTTCATGTTGTGTTTGGAGATTGCTGGGTTGTAATGATGAATGGTGCTGAAGAGTGAGCGTGTGTGATCAAGAGAAGGCGGAGTTGTCTATTCCGTGTAGCTGTGACCTGACCTGTAGCCCGGGAGGCTCCTGATGCCCAGGGCGACTGTCATTATACCTTCCTGGCTGGTGGAGCAGCACCTGTGTGTGAGCTGGCCGCCGTAGCCTACATTAGCTGAGCATTTTAAAGTGGCTGTTCCCAATCTGTTGTAATAAATTGCATGCTGATAGTAAACTTTGTCATCACTCACAGGCCCTTCTGACCAGGCAGTGACAAATTGCATTCAGAGCTGGCTGATGTGTTCTAATTATTTGTTGTTTCCAGCCTTGTTGTCACTTGTTATAGCCATTCAGCTTGTGCCAAGAGTCTGAATAATATAAGCAATTTCACGCACGCGCATACATACCCATACAAACACAACACACATAGGCGACAGTTATGTACACACGGTGATCCCAGCAGTGCCCCCTAGCGATCAGAAGTGTGGCATGTGGAAGTGGGCGGGTGTTGAGACTTGTTGTTTATGGTCGCTGGTTTTCGGCGGCGGCTCACTGCGGATGTCAGCTGACCCAGCTGATTACACCGCTGCCAGCAAATAAACTGCATGAGCTGACACCGAGGAGTGTTTCCGAGTGTCTGATTTGTTGTTGTCGCCTCGGACAATGAGAGGGTTTGTCTGTTCTATTGTTTTGTTCCGATTTAATGAGATGCAGGGATTTGTGGTGAGATGTTGCTCTGTGACATAATCACTGACGACATTATGGGAAGTAGCATGATATTTTATTCACAAGATGAACCAAAGAAATCAGCAAATATCCACATTGTTATCAAAACCACTAGCAATAACAATACTCATGTTGACATAATCGAACAGGGCGTTATGACCGAGGAACTGCCTACAGTAAATAAAAGCTATACATGAGTGGTGCAAAACAGTAATCAAATACAGTTCCTATATTTCTTTCCAACATTTTCACAATAAAAAAATCCAAGAAAAATTCAAAATATTCTCATGATGTGGAACAGCACACAAATGGGGCTGAAACCCTGCTTTATACAAGTGTGTGTGTGTGTGTGTGTGTGTGTGTGTGTGTGAGAGAGAGAGAGAGAGAGAAAGAGAGAGACAGAGACAGAGAGAGAAACCAGTAAAGTCTGTGTAAAAACAAAACAAATATAAAAGGCAGGGAATACATCGCCTTAAAGCAGTTTACCCATTGCAGAAGTATCCAAAGGCATGTTGTCATGTGTTCGTGTGTGTGTGAGAGAGAGAGAGAGAGAGTGTGTGTGTGTGTGTGTGTGTGTGTGTGTGTGTGTGTGTGTGTGTGTGTGTGACTCATCACAGCAGTACTTTTTGTGTGCCTGTGAAGTTGAAAGCGGTTGTTATATCAGAGCCCAGCTCTGCCCAGCTCCCTTTGCGTTTTTATTACTGTCTGTGCAGAGACACAATATTATTTGTGTTATAACGTGAATTTGTGTGTTTCTGTCCCATGCTGAGGCCCAACAGTCCTGCGTTTCGATCGTGTAAAACACAATTATTGGCAAAGCCTCGTTCTAGGAATCCTTTAAAGTCTTACAACCTACTGTTACACATGTTGTTTGCTTTTCCCTTACGAAACATTTCTGTTGCAATGGATCGTGTCCGCTGCTGCCCAAATGCTCTGCCTGCAGAGAGAGGGAGAGAAAGAAAGGGAGGGAGAGAGAGAGTGTGTGTCCATTTAATACATGCCATTTGGGTTGTTGGGTAAATCTTGATTTAGAATAAGAGGGGAAAACCACAGTCCATTGTTTTGCTCTGCAGAGTTTTTAAAACCAAAGATAGGTTCGCATAAAACTCCATGAAGTCATGAATCTGTCCGCATCACCACATTTAGAACCTCACTTACAAATCCCGACAGGGCAAAAAATTTTGCCTACTAATGGTCATAATTTATGATGTGTGGATCAACATGCGCTCATTGGGCAACAGCTTCCTGAGTGCTTAACGAGCATAAAGTCGAACACTTCCGGACATTAATTGGGCTAGCCAGCGATGGTAAAGTGCTTATAGAGGGCTTTACATTGTTAGTATGTGAATTACTCCTTATTAGTAAGGTTAGAAGCGGGGGAGAGGAACATGCGTCAGGGGCTGTCCAGACATTTCCTCCCTCGCTGTGTTTTTAATCATGGCTGATAATGTAGAAATTTTACAGGTCTCATATAACTAATACTGAGTAATGTTTTGCTGTTGCATATTGATGCACATCTATAAGAATGCAAAAGAGAAGCTGGAGGATCATGGACGTGCACGGGCCCTGTTCCTTCTGCAGGGGAGCAGGCGGGTTCAAAGTTAGGCCTTCAGCAGAGGAACCACCGAAGTGAAAATTTCAAACCGATCCAGCATGATAGTAACTAATCTTATAACATCTACAAATAAATATACTAATAATGATAATAATAATAATTATCATTAAGCATGGTCTATTTTCATCATGCTTTGCTTCCATTGCGCATTCACCGTAGATAACTTCTAACTACAAATTAACAGCAGATACTATAAATTAGTTAATTATTAATACTAATTATCAATATCCATGGTTAGTACTTGGTACTAGGCTATCGTTAATAATTTATTATTTTCGTCTGAGACCTTCCTGGTTTGCTTTAATCTCCCTTTAAAGCTCGTGGAAACGGGGACCAAACGGCTTCTATCCTCCCTGCATCAAACGCCGCGCTTGGGATTTGCCTCACGGGCCGCAATAAAACACTAAAACACGAGGGAAAGAATGACCTTTCTAATTCTGCACACTGGCACAACCTCTGCTGCATTCCAGCCTTTCCAGTCCACACATTGGCTTTAGTGTTCAGCCTTTATTTACAACCTAAACTTTATGGACCAGCGTGGTTTTGAGAGGGTGGGGGCTGTGAATAACAATTAGGCGAAATCTGTGTTTTGAAAAAAAAAACCCCAAACAAATAATTTAACTTCAGTTTGAGTTCAAATAAAGGTTTTAAAAGTTCTATTAATTTTAAAGACTTTTTTTATAACGAGTAAATTTTAACAACTGCGCGGTGACGACAACAGAAATCGTTATAATGAAACAAAGGCTTCCGCAAATCCTGTACATATGCTGGTTCTGACGTGAGCACGACAAATTAAGAAAGTATAACACTGACGACCACACACCACACATTTTGGGCTTAATTTCTATTAATTTAAATTCAAATTTCATGTTGCAGTTGAACAAAACTTTCTTTATGTTGAGTCCTTACTAACATTAGTTAAAAAAGATTTTATGTAAATTTGGACACCCAGTCTCCTCCTGCTGTATGTGTTGGTTCTATCACACCATCAACTGATTCCTTACTTAATATCAAAGTAAAGAGGGGGAAAATAATCCCAGGAGAGCAGTATAGTGGGTAATTACAGCCTCCAACTTTTGCGCTTTATTTGCCTCAAATTTGTGCGACTCGGGTGTCACATATCACGAATAAGGTGAAGGGGAACTTTTATGGCACCAGCTACTTCCTTCTCTTTGTTCTTGTCTCTTTTATGAGCTATTCAGGATCCCAAACAACAGACCAAACAGTGTTGCACGTTTAGTCTGCAAGAATTCACCCTATTGTAGAAATCAATGAGGTGGACCAATAGGCTGGTGAAGCAGCTGCTGAGTGACCGACTGCGTTTGAACAGACGTTGTCAATAACTGTATTGATTATTTTATTGGTATTTATTATGGCCTGTTGGGGAAAAAGCAACGATAATGTGAATTATATTGTTTCAAATGAATGTATGATGTTTTATTTTTCATTCTGTTTAAACGCGATTAAAAAAATAAAATGCTTGTGTTACCTTTATAAAACGCATCAAGTGTTCAAGAAGTAGTTTAATTACGTTGATTACAGAAAACAGAGTGAAATTAAGCTCGTCTCTTTTAAATCATTAATGTGGAATTTACGCATTTAGAGTTACCGTACTTCGCCCAGACATGGCGCTTAAGTCTTGCTAGATATTTGCAATACACCTCTAAAGTGATTTCCAAACCCGTCATTTGCTGCTGAGATAATTATCGGTTCCCCTTTCCTCAGTGTGTGTCAGAGGAATGTCGAAGTATGATCAGAACAGGAAAACAGAAAGAAAAAAAGAGACTGGAACATCTGCAATAAGCATTTTAACATGTTGCATTTTACTGTGAATCTAACTCAACCCTCTGTGCATGAAATTTAAAGTATACTGTTTATTGCTGTTAGTTAAAGAGACTGTACCTGAAAGCTGTTAGCTCAAAGTGAACACCGGGCTCAGTTGGCCTGTGGAGGATTTTGTCTGACGTGTGCTGGACAGTCGCATAACTGATTGGATTTTTTTCAAAGTGGCAGAAAGGATCTTCTTATAGACGTAGTTCTTTACTAGCCGGCCGGACCCATACACGATATTTCCCTTTGCTAGATGCCTCCACATGCTATGCAGGGCTTTCATTTCTGAGCCAGTGAGATTGCTGCTCGTGTTGCAGGGCTTTGCTGCAGAGATAGTTGTTGGTGAGCTGGGGAACGTCACTTGTTTTATTGCCCTCACAGAAGAGAGACCATAAACGCATTCTTACCACCTAAACCCTCCCCCAGTTCACTGCAAAAGAATGGAAATTGCTCACATGCCAGATAATTCATACACAAAGGAAACATTAACAGTATGTTTGGAAACTCGTCTATATGGCTGAGATAAACAATAAATACCAATATTCATTTTAGTTTATATTCATAGGCAGGGCGTCCTGCGGGATGAGGGCATGTAGATATTATTGCCCATCTCTGCTGTGGTGTTGTGAAATTAAAACTGAGTTTTGGAAACACACACACACAGACACACACACACACACACACACACACACACACACACACACACACACACACACACACACACACACAC